>QNGE01004553.1:33037-59332 GCA_008508345.1 Paragonimus westermani
GGCAGTACTGCAAGACAGACTGTTCGTCGGTGTTAAACATTCCATCGAGGAGCGACAACCAGACATTCTTCCCACATCACACGTGCTGAAAACTAAAGAAGTTGGCGCAATTCCTTGTTATTCAAGCAGGCTTCTCGTGAGTAAGATCAAGGGCTGCTGTGATTGTTGCATAGATCAGTAAAGCAGTGAGCGACACATCAAATATTCTATGTAAGACAATAGGCAATTAAAAATCACCAACCAGAAAAGACTCATTACGGGAGATTAAAAAAGGTCAGAGGAGGGGAATATGTGCACACTGAAAATTATGGGACAAACGGCATTTACTACACCTCTACACCACGCCAGACAACGCCTTCAACCATCGGTGTTCAATGTCTTTCTAACTTCACCCACGATTCCGGAATAATCTCACTGAAACAAGCTATAACGGCAGTGTTCTCGTGCATCGAACCCAGGATGACGCTTCCAATCTAGCTCGTCACTCATAAACAAAACACAACGATGAGTCGACATTTACAAGAGGTGCCCAAGACAACGAAGCATGTGAGGCAAGATCACGATGCCCAGTGGTCGACAGAGCCTGACAAGTTGGCGAACTTTGTCATTGCTTACACTTTGTTCCCACTGCACGCTGCTAATGCTTAGGAAACACCGACGGTGGAAGACAAACAACTTGTGAACAGTCTGCATGAGAGTAAGATGGGGTCCGAAGGTGCACAATGGAACTGTTCTAGCTAGACGATCTGTGACTCCCAAGCCACACAAACTTCTCGATCACCTTTAACGACACAACTTCAACGATAAGAGCAGGTGCATAACCATCATCATCATTCATCTTGCAACAAAACCTTACATCCAGAAGGTGCGAATTACATACTCAACTGATAAATTGGAGTCTTTAATCAGTCTGAGAAGCTCTGGGCTCCCAATGAGCCTTTATAACTTGGGGTGATGTCGGTTGTTTACTCTAGGTCAATAATCCTGGTGTCCTTGGGGATTTCTGCACTATCGTACTCCCAGCCTGTCGAAGCACTCTCCAGAACCTCTGTTACTCTCACTTTCACTATGGCTTCAAAGGCTGGCAGCCAGGTCGCATCGTGGTCAATACGTTAAAGTGGAACGATAAGTTGATGGAAGTTCTCGACTCGGGACTTGCGGACAAATTGCTTTCTAAGTGGTCACCTAATCCATGGACGCACTGTCCCTCGATAAGTAGTTTCAGAGTTAACCCTTGCCAACCGAATCAAAGGACCGTCTGATTTCTAAAAGGAAACAATTGTCGGCCTGCTCTGTATATGTCTGAGTTCGGGTATTCGGCGGAGCTTGAAGATATGAACGATTTACCTGCTATCGGAACAAACTCCAATGCTCTGCTAGCAGAGGTTTTTTCACAGTTTACGCTTGTTCTACGAATTACGTTGTCAGAGGACATATTCGACACGGCAGAATTCGAAATAACCCCTCGATGGCTTGTGTATGCATTGCATGAGCTGTTCCTGAATTCAGAGTTAATGTTAGGGAATTTGCCCGTCTAGATTAGGCATACTTTGCAGTTTTGTGTTGCGGAACTTTCGGCTATTTGACTAAAGTTAAGCCGTTAGATATCGAATAAGAAAGGTAGGGCTTTTCTGGCTCGCGCTTCTTGTGGTGTTTCGTAAACTTTGTTTTTCATGTGACTTCCACTTCCGAGGGTGGGGTAACATCACTGAAGCTACCTTTATAGTAGGTGCTGGAAGGTGTGGTCAAGCACACAGTATTCAGCTGAACTGCTGTTGGAAGTGTCTAATCCAGCATGCCATTTGTCACCGCATGCCGTCGATAAGCTCACTGTTACAGGTAACTTCGGTCTCTTCTGGCCTCCTGTCACCTTTTGCTCGCCTGATATGGAAAAGTTCTCGGGACTTCGCGGTAGCAGCGACTTGTTTCATTTCGATTACGCGTCGCGTCCACCACTTTTCGCACTTCTCTCTTAGTTGTTTCAGGAGTTCCAAGCTAGTCGTCTTTCAACTTACGTTGTACCCGCTTCCGGATGGTATATTCTGACGTGCCCGACCGTTGGCATTCGAACCGACAGCTGTACCGCACGAGGACGTATTGTGTTTATACGGTGCATACCATATATGTGCTCAGTGTGTTTCAAACTCGTCCAGTGGGTGGGGCCTGATATTTGTGACAAATAATTTCTGGTAGTTGTAGAGCGCTTCTCCGGATGACGTAATGATCAGTGCGTGCTTGGTACACGATAATGCATGATCATTAGATTCCACGCTGGTGCACCAGGTTGGATTTCAGTCTTGTATACTTGAGCGGTCGTACAACACTTTTACGCAAGAACTGATCAACCGGGATAGACTTGTTCAACGTCTTCCGAGGTTTCCTGATTTGTTTCCCCCAGCTTTTCCTCTTTACTCGATTGGTCTCCGGTTTACACCCTACAATCCCATTCGATTATCAAACGAAAGGTGATCATAAAAACACCCCAGTGGAACCTTCCCTTTGAGCAATCCTGGAACATCCGTCAAGGTGTGATGTTCCGGGCCGACAATTTCTGAACATTACCAAGATTGTGCATCTGATGCGGTTTCCGTTGTTGTGCTCAGTGTATAGCAGTGGTAAATCTCAATTACTTGAAAACTCAAACTTGACCGTTTTCCAACATATTTGACTTTTGACCTCTTGTGTGGGAGTAGTAGGACCTAACGTCATTTGGTTAATTCTGTCTGAAAGCAGTATTTCACGTTTATCTTACCACCGATCTGCTGAAACAGATCTAACATATCCTCTTACTTACTTTTCCAGGTATAATCTGCCCACAACGTGTATGCTTTTTTTCTAACGCAACCGTGATTGAGGCCTCGTACTTGTTATATTTACGGGAACAACTTAGTGTTATCATGTGATGTTCTTAAATTTTCGATTAATTCAATAAGAGATGGCAGTTAGCAATATCCATTGGGTGGATATTAAAGACGAACACTTCGTGATTGAAAATTCAAGAGCTACAATATATTGAGTTGTTGTACAGTTGTTTCGTGAGATATGCGTGTCTAATTTACGCGATCATATTCACATTGATGTAAAACGTTTGCGCATATCGGTTCGGACTGTCGTTACGGCTGCAGTTAACAGGCGAACTGCTGATCCAAAGTGTCTTTTTGAAAAAGACCAGCCGAACAGTCTGTCCGAATGTGAAAACTGCAGTTAAATGCTGATGCTGTTCAACCTACGATAAATTCATACTCAACGCACGCGAATACGGATCACTGATAAGCTTGTGTAACCGCACGTCTTAGTTCTAGTGAATTATAACAATATAAAAATGATTTTGTCTACGTGGCACTGGATGCTCATGTTGTATTTGATTATACGCTTTGTCTAGCATCTCACTCTGAGAGCCCTGTCACTTTCTATCCGTCAGCGATGGCTAATGCGTCAACGTTGTGATCCGTACGTCCGCCGCGCCCGTATTGAAAGCTATCGGTGTCGAAGTGCTTTCAAACTTCTTCAGCTACATGAACTAATTCCACAAGGCCTGTTTCACTCCGGAGATATCGTAGTCGATTGCGGTGCCGCTCCGGGCTCCTGGAGCCAGGTTGCCATGTCTCACGTTTGCCCACTGAAATCCCAATCTTCTACAGTATCTTCCAGGTCACTAAAACCTGGCTTGGTAATTGCGCTAGATCTGCTCGATTTTGCTCCTATTCCGGGTGTGGTCCGCCACCAACGTACCGATTTACGAGATTCTGCCAACTGTGCCGGGCTAGTCAGACAATCTATTGCAGAACATTCTGACAACCCAACCGCCAAGGTCAATATAATACTGAGTGATATGGCCCCAAATGCTTCCGGTTTGAGAAAGCTCGATATCCCTTCCATGATGATTCTAGCTCACAGTGTGCTACAGGTCGGTTTGGTTGCTGAAGTAAATTCATCAGAATAATTTACTGTTTTACTAGAGAGCCCAAACCACGTAACTTATGCGATGACTCACTAATACTGTACATTCTCATCACCCGCATAGGCGTCAAAAAGTATGTACTGCTGTGAATTTTATCAATGTAGTCTCGTCGCTCTAGCTGGTTAGTTTCTCATACCGCATATTAGGCGATCGCGGTCAATGAGTATCACTTGGTCGAAGCGCAATATTTTTTTGCGTTTTCCATTCTTGACCAAGTTGGCATGACTGATACGATCATCAGTAACTGGCAGGGTTTGAGTGGTTTTACGCTTAGATCCATGGTTGTTTGCTTGTGGTTTTGTTTTACGGCTGACGCATTATTTCTTTTAACCAATTCAGTACCTACATTCAGATCATATTGTTCAAAGTTCACAGGACTCACTCGACTTGTTTCGTGTTTGCACTCATGGTGTTCAAAAGTGTTGGAAAAGGAACACATAAGCGTGACCTGTATTCTGATTGGAACGCCCAACAACCACATGGTTGGAACTGTGGGAACATTGTAAATGCGCTGGTTCAGTTGCCGCCAGTGATTTTAGCTACAACTGCAACCACCTGCTTACGCGCGTAGTGCTGTTTGTTTCTAATATTCTCTTCTCAAATCTTTATCCGCCACCAACTCGTTTGTGCTTGCTCATCGCGTTATTTGTGTTATTTGGTCGGTTGGCGACACATTTTGCTTGGACTGTTCATTCATAACTTCTCGGGCCTTATCCTGTGAGAGTGAACTCTCTGGTGATTATTCAATGAATGAAGAGTTTCGCCAAATGTTTCACGAAACGATTTATGAATCTCGTTTTCAGGTTGTTTACCTATTAACGTCTTCTGACAGTATTATCAAACTACGTGAAAATCTCCGTACGTGAAACAACAGAGAGAGAGATCACACATCTTTTTCACTATGGTGGCTACATCGGTCGAGTTGCTTACGTGTTACTCCGAGCAATTGTGACAAGCTGAAGAGTGGAGTGTTGGTTCGATAGCATCTGCAGACATGGTATACTCTGAGACAGTCAGTTCCCTGGTTATGAGGCCTATCATATCGACATGTTTTTCCGAAAACATTCGGTAGACTAGCTCCTTTACTTTATTTGCCTGTCATTTCTCGTGAATTCTACTAGGTTCATATTGGCTACTGATGTGATTAAATTTACCGTTGAAATCATGTATCCTATGTCTGCAGTCTTCTTGTTTTGATTGTTAAACAACATCTCCATCCAGTTAAACCTTCGGAGCTTGAGTTGAGTTGGAACCAATGATGATAATTACGGACTTTTTGATTTTTTAATGAGGACTTTCCGGTTGTAGTTGGTTTGACTTGACATCCCTACACATTCTAATCAACTCAGAATTTATTTACAGCTTGCCATCCGCGTTTCTGCTCCTGGCGCATGTTTAGTCATCAAATTGTGGGAGTGCCAAGAGGCTGAAAGCTTCAAAAAGCTTGTTTCTCGTTTTTACGCCGGCCCATGGGATTCGAAATCTACCATCGGAAAAGAAGGTTCCCCATCGTGTGTGCAGTTTATCAAGCCAGACGCTAGTAGAAAAGATTCTTCGGAGATCTACTTGGTGGCTCGCGGGTTCTGTTTGCCCACCTTAACCGTCGATTGACCTTTATCGTGCAAGATATTAGTTTTTTAAATTGTACTATTTTGGATCGTCTGTTTCTTCTTCGATCATCACCTACTTATTCTGCATTTTGAAACGGGTTAACGTTAAGACAATCAGAACATACACACCCCTAGTACAACCAAACAGTCTTTTTGATAACTTTCTTGACTACCCAAACAGTTTATACGAATTTTATGGAGTTCTGTTAGTTTTCTATGGGTTGGTGGTAAAAATGTTATTGAACGTGTAACTTGTTATTTAAGAATGTTTGGTAAACTGGAGCACATGCGATCTATAACAAACAACTTTAGTTGTTTCGATGTACTAAACTATTTATAAAGTGGTACACTGCCTGTTAGCTGATAAGGAGAGCTACAAAATAGTTCCACTTTCATGAAACTCCTATCAGATTTGTAGCATGAGTTTGCGTGTGGTTACTTATATTCGTTGAATGCAATATGATCTGAGCCCGCACTTAATAAGCACAGACCGAACATAAACACATGCCCTTTTCCTGACTTTACTTTGGAATGGTGATGCACGTCTATTTTCCTTCACACGCTTCTTACATAATTCAACCAGCGTTCCAATGAAATTGTCCATTGCTTCTACATGATTATATTTCTATAAACGCAACAAAGAAAAGACTTGTGAGAAAGTAACATTTCAGTTTACCCATAGGTTCATTGTTATTACTGAAAGAGAAGGATTTTTGCTTGTGCGTTTTTGTCTTTGTTGATCGCCGGGAAATTGTGTCGAACGATTTGTGGGTGCAAAAAGTGACCAGTATGCAATGAAAAGGTTTCTGTGAAGCTACTAGCTGGCTATCATACAATCAACGTCTGAAATAACGTTCCGCCAAATATGAACATTTAATGGCGTGTAGGAGTAAACTAGGATAGTGGTTGGGGAACTTGTGCTGCGGGTCGTCTTTCGTGTATTGGCAGGACGAGTGGAATTTTCAAGTTCTTAACCGATCCGACCCAAACTTTCTGTGTACAGCGGTAGTCTGCTCATCCCATGGTCCATTTTCGACAAATGACTCCCTAGGCATTCATCTTTGTCTAGGGATTTGTTAGTGGTGACGTAGGTTGTGAATTAGCTTCCGGACGAGAATTAGGTCTACGGTCTCTGTGATGCTAAGATTATTGAGGTAATTCCGCTCGTCTCTTCGGGTGAGGATTTTGCTGAACCCCACATCTCTTCGGATAGACCATCTTTGAACATTTTTAAATAGTGCTAAATAATTTTCAACATCAGAAACAGAACTGTTTATTGGTTCCCTTGTGTGAATGAAATATGGAGTGGAACGTGTTAGGAAGGATTTCAATGTGATTTTTTTAATACAAATTCCTCTTTGGGGTGCAAAGCCAGTTGCATTTTTTGTGGCCGTGGCTCTTAATTTGTATGAAAACTTGGATTGTCTGCAATCTGGATCCATAGGTCTTGTCCGTAAACTGATTCGAATAGCTTGGCGTCGCCAGGGCGAATCTACGACCCCATTTTTTGACATTAATCGGTAGGTTATTTTTCGTGGACCAATATACACAGTTTAAATCGCTGGTGGGGCTTCCATGCCTTCCGGCCAACACGACTCCCCCGAGTTTTATATCGACAGTGCGCATTAGCATCGTTGCTTTGTTGATACCTGATAGCTTAAGATCGGAAAGTATGGACAACTCGGGTCCTATGACGGATTTCTACCGAACGCCGCCGTTGTCGAGAACCAACGTGATTTCTATCGATTCACGTCGGTAACCTTATGTTCGATTATGCACTCTTCAACGCACTTGAGTAAGCGTCCGCGCAGACCGCAATTGTCGAACTTTTGTGGTAGGATGAAGGGATTAACTTTATCAGAAATTTTGGCAAAGTCGAGATGTGCCCGTGACCAACATTGCGTCCTCAGGCTTCCTCGGGAAGTTATGAGCAGTCGACAGATTTGTGACATGATATTCCTCACGGAGACCATTCTGCCCCTTGATGATGATTGAGGTTTGTTACCTTTGTCCGAAGAGAGTCACCCATTAAACTCTCGATTGTTTTGGCGGTTACTGAAAATAACTCTACTTGTCGATAGTTTACTAGGTCATCTCTGCATTCACCTTTGAAGAGCTGTTTGATTGTGAACTGTTTCTGAGCTTCTGGTAGACGGCCGGTTCATTTGGACCGGTTAAAAAATGCTACCAGCAGTTCTGCTAATTCGGTGGCACAACCTTTCAAGATGTTCAGGGATGTCAACTTTGAGTTTGTTGACTTATGAGCTAGTGGGCCATTTAGTTTGACACCGAATAGTGATGCTGGCGTTTGGGGATTAATTCAACTGTTGTCTCCTTCGTGCTCATACGTCACTCGTGGTTTGCAGTCTTGGGTATCTATGTACTGTTCATACAAAGTTGTTCACCTCTACCTCAGAAGCCCAAGGGAGGTTTAAAATTAAAAAATATCACCCTAACCCCAGTGTGTGTTACACATTCGTTACAGAAGAGCTTATGATTCACACTCAGCTTTTGGGCATGGTCGTTCCATTAACAAAAACTGGTCTTCTTTTACAACACTCGTGGTATGGTTTTCCTGATTGGTTTACTTAGCAAAGCTAACTCCTGGCTTCGATTACAACACTCCTGAGCAAGGCCACCCGAGGTGGTTGAAACGTAGAGTATTTCAACTTGCTCGTAACGTTGTGTTATTTCTAATCTGCTTACCACTAAGTCCTGGTCGTTATTTGTACCACTCCGGATCTTCCGGTGTAATCAGACGTTCGGTTCTATTTTCTAGGCTTTTTATTTCTTTATTAAGTCTGAAACAGCTTATTGAATCATGATTGTTGACGGCATTAGTGTTCTCCTTAATGACGATCTGTCAATGAAAATCTAGCCTGAATGTGGTGATGGAGCTGGGCTAGTCAACCGTGCTGAAACACTTACGCACTGATGGTGTCATCTCGCTTGGTGATGAAACGTTTGCAACCTAAATGCCAAGCTCGGCGAAAATATCAATATCAAAACCATCAACCCGAGCTACGAACAACACTGTTCCCAACCATCAGAAACTCGTATACTTATCCCGTTTGCTTGAGCTTTTCCCCTACATCGTTCGACTTGCATTCATGGTTTTTGTGTACTACTTCAAAATGTAATTTGTTTTCCCAACTTTATGCTCTTGTATTGTACTGCTCAAAACTATTTGGTTAACAAATTTGATTATCAAACCTAGGCAAATGAGCCACGAAGTAATGAATTTTACCTGAACATTTACCCGGCCACTTTGCGAAAAGCAATGCGTTATCATCAGCAGACCGGTGGGACGCTATTCGAACAATTCTAGTATGTGACCATTGTGTCCAATGCGATATGGCTGCGCATCGTCCTTTTGTGACGTGTAAACTCTCAACGGTCGGCACAGCTCCCACCATTGAGGAGAGATCGCCTTCCAGCACAGGAGGAGACGAATCCTACGATGACCACGGTGGAAGTGGTCCCGTTCAATCTCACCTGTAGGCAGTGAGGATTAGAAAACGTTTAGAAAGTTAAACATTAAGGTCCGTTTTCAACAGTGTCATCTCATCCCAGTGGTTTCACTTAATCTCAAATGTGGTAATGCACACGTATCCTCTAAGTTTCAACACCAATTGTTACTTGCGATAAATTCAATCATTTCTTGTGGTCTAACCATGTTAGCTCAGATGAATTTGTTGATTAGCAAGACACCGACTGCCGAACAAGGGTTTTCGATGCACAGGTGTGTTAGGCTAATCCAAGTTACACGGAAACTTATCAACACCAATCTGTTACCACAATCAGCAGTTAAAGAGCGTTGTATTGTGAACGCCACTGGACAACGGTTCTTTCGATTAGATTGCCTACGACCTTTAGTCTGCATGTACCTGCATCAATATGGTCAGGTGTTAGTGATGCTCTCGGCTGTGGGAGTAAAACTTTGAGTAATGTCGGATTTAATCGGTCGAATGGTTGACTTCCGGAACCATTTCATTAAACTACTCAGCGCATTTAGCAATCAAACCTCAGGCATAATGAGGTGGTTCATGAACGTACCATCTTGCTTTAACACCACATGTAGTTCTTGCCAAGGTTACTAGATCTCTTTTTCCACTCAACATTGCTATTGCCGATACCATAGTCCGTTTGCCAACGCACAAATGTAAGCCTATACTCCAGTGACTAACTTCGAGATCGCAATTGTGTTAACGATATCGCAGTACAAAAATCTTCGGTAAACCAGCGATATTATTTCATCGTTTCGGCTTACACGACGTGTATGGTTCTACCACAAAAATATCAGGTGCTTGCACAGGCAGAGGCGTGATCTGTATTAAACCAAGAGACACTCAATTTTGTTAGGAGGCTCGGTGGGCATGTTAACGGTAAAAAAAAGAATAATTGTCGACGAAGACGCATTTGTCTACGCTATTGACGGGCTATCAAGCGAGGTGAGCAGTTTTCAAAACTGATGGGCAGATGAATGTGAATGTATTGACGGGAGCTTTACTATGGGTGCGTCCAAACGCAAGTGAGTTTTTACACTTGAGATGTTGCATAGGGGCTGATTCTGATATTATCCATCCCAGACAAGATGATTGTCGTGATCAGGACTGGATTATTCCGTCGGCATCAGTGATACTGCAAGTGAGCCTGGTTATAGACAGCGGTCAAGTGGTCGAGTTCTTATTGCGCTTTTGAACAGAGCTGTGTGATATCGGCCAGGTTAAAATAGTGATGACTTCCATTCTCAGGTGTCGTCATTTTTCGGAAAGGTGATATCTATCTGACTAAAAGACTAGTAGTCCATGGTAGACAAGATTGCCCGTAAAAATGCCAACAGACGCGGGTTATTCACATGTAATTCAGTACACTGTTCGGCGACTCCATCAAAAAGCATTTCATTGTTTACAGCTCATGTACTTTCAGGTTTAAGAATCGTTTAGGACAGAGCCGGTTTGGCCGTCTTACTGGACAGCAGTTGTACGTTTACCTTGACCAAGAGAAAACAAATAACTGGGCTTGAGAAGCACCTATTCAGGCTACATTTGTTGACACACTTAGAAATGACACATGCAAAACATCGATCGATATGTCAAGTGAATAAATGTGCACCTATGGAGCGCAAGATGAAAAACTTTGCTTGCATGAGTTTGTCAACGGCGTAATCATGGTTGTTTTTGTTCTGTGTGTTTGTGTTGTAGGTGAGCACTAATGCATACAATTTTGAGCGGGGTAAAACAAAACACAGTTGTGCATTTTGATTTAGTCCACAGAATGCCATTCATTGGAATCGATTTGGGCACTACATCGTCATGTGTGGGTGCCGTGGTGGATGGTACTGTGCAACTGTTTACAAATCAACAGGGAACACGCAGGATTCCAAGCTTAGTGTCTTTTGGAGATGCACAACGTGTGGTGGGGGACGCGGCTGTACAAAAGCTGGTAGAAAATCCCGAGAACACTGTTTTTGAAATTTCCCGGCTCATAGGACGTTCAATCACGGACAAGCATTTGGTTCAAGACTATCTACAATGGCCCTTCCAAGTGATGGAGAGTAATGGTGTGATCGTAGTGAAGGTTCTCTATAAGAAGGAAGTTTATTATTTTTCATCTGAAGAACTGCTCGCGATGCTGATTTTGACCTTGAAACGAACGGCTGAGGCGAACTTGAGTGGACCTGTGAACAAGGCGGTCTTGGTTGTTCCAGCTCAGTACGACAGCTTTCAACGATTGGCCACCATCAATGCTGCTAAAATTGCCGGACTACAAGTTGTTAGACTCGTGAGTGCTCCGATTGCTGCAGCGATTGCATACAGAGCAGAAATGAAGATTCAATCCGCTAAACATGTACTGATCTTCAACATGGGTGGCGGGACGTGCGATGTCTCCTTGTTGTTGATCACCAAAGATACTGTGGAAATGAAAGCTACTGTGGGAGACAGTCATTTTGGTGGGGCCGAGTTTGATGCTAAACTGGTTCAGTATTTCATAGATGAATTCAGGAAGAAGTATGGTAAAGATATCAGAGCTGACAAGAAGGCTTTACAACGACTCGTTTTAGCATGCAGAACAGCCAAGTCTACATTGAGTGTCAAATCAAAAGCGCACATCAGTCTCAATCTTCTGCTAGACGGTATAAATTACTCCGATCAGATCACAAGGGAGGTTTTCGAGAAATTGACAGAGGATCTGTTTCAGAAGGTGTCATATTTGGTTGAGCGGGTTATACAAGCTGCTTTATTGGATCAAAGCGACATCGATGACATTGTCTTAGTGGGTGGTTCATCATGGATTCCAAAAATACAACAGTTGTTGAGCTTACTTTTTGGAGGCAAACAACTGAATAAGACACTAAGTCCTGAGGAATCGGTGTGCGTGGGAGCCTCAATTTACGGTGATATTCTGGAGCACAACATTCATCAGTCAGAAGAGAATTATCTGTCCTACAACTCCAGTTTAAAAGTTATTGAGGTCTACCCACATTTGCTGCAAGTAGCAATGAACGGCGGCCAATTGACTTTGCTAATTCCCCGTTATACGAGCTTTCCCGTAAGACAGAATAGGAAATACACAACAACACATGATAGTCAACAAACTTTGATTCTTTCCCTGTATGCTGAAAATGACGAAAATCTTGTGGACTTTACAGTCACTGGCATCCCAGCTATGCGTGCTGGGGAACCGAAAATTATTGCTATTTACAATGTGGATGAAAATGGCTTGCTCACAGTAAAAGCCTACCAAGAACTTAAAGGAAAAAACGTTAGTTTAATGGTTACGGCGAATAGGACATGCTTCAATGTAGCAGACATTATCCGGTTGAATAAAAGAGTTGAAGAACTCACAGTGGATGACCATGTCAATGAGGCGAATGCTTTGTGCAGAAACTCGTTACGAGATTATGTGTTGGACAAAAAGCACAAATTGGTTAGTCCGTCGTATGAAAACAATCTTTCTGCTTTCAATAAATCTATGTTGATTACTCTATGCGATAAAACTCTAAAATGGATTGATGATCATGGGGAGGTTGATGATCTTAGATTAGAACAAAAAAGAGCAGAACTGGATGTACTGTGGGATTCGTTTGCAGTTAGAAATTCGTAACATGTGTTGTGGTTTCTTCACGCTGATTGTTCAACTAGGAGGAAGATTCGAAGGTAATAAATCAGTTTTCTTTGATCGATTTTTTCTTCTGATCTTGCTGCCTCGATGTGATACGATGACTGTTTATGCGTTGTAATCACTTGATCAAATGGCATCCCATTTACAAAGTAAGTTAAAATTCAGTCATTTTCTTTACTGTCTTGTCCGAAATTAGAAGTCAGATTTGTTAGCCAAGTCAACATTCAGAAAGGGCGATAGCACATATGTGGGAACCAGCTGACTAAACAACATCAAATGGCACACAAATGTCCACACGTCAGACCACGTGTGAGGACTGTTCATGCATTAGAAATCATCTGTTCGGATGACCCGCTCGATGGCAAAATCTTTTCCAAGTTGACATTCAGCACGAACATGCATTTCCAACAAAGTGGAGGGTTTTGGATGGTATGCGATGAACTAAGGCCATCCATTGCCGGTATGGCGGAAACCTAGTGTATGGCAGTCATCAAGGATGAGGAAGATGATATACCAGATGTGACTGTGTACTGCCACGTTCGCGGATACGTGAAAATCGGCTATGTAGTCCCTTATAATGACAAATGATTCAGGGTACCGGTGGTAAATGACCCGGTTCTTCTGAGCTCGTCGAAAACCGTTCGATGCGCTGCGCAGTTCAACCAATCATCCCTTCTTCTGATCGGTGTGACCTACCCAACCCAGTCTGCCTCGCTGACCATTGACAGCTTACTCACTGAGGCAATGCGCAGCCTGACTCACAGAAGATTCTCACAAATCCGACTCATGGATGATTTTAGTTGAGCACTGAGAGTTATTATGACACCAGCAAGTTTTATACCAGACTCACACAATGTGCTTTCGAATTTCACGACACATGAATTCTCAATCGACAGAATGTCAGACCGCTCACTCGGTGCACAGCATCTCAGAATCCTTCAAGGTTAAAGTATATTTTAACTGGTGAAAAGCGGACGAACAATGGACCTGCAAATTACTCTCTTCTTGATTGTAATTATCGTGGAGTGATTATACCTCATTTACTAACTGATGTAGAGATATTCCTCCAAACTCGAAACTTTAAAATCTTTCACAAAGTGGATCGAACATCTCTGATCGACGAATTTACCGGTTTGTTGGTCTGATGCCTCGGAGTATTCGTCACTAGATGAACCCTAACAATTTACTGTGGATACCGCTAATACAGTCATCGAAAATTATGTTCCGATCAGACAACCTAGGCTACCGAGCTGCAAAAGTCAATTTTCGCGTTGTATAAGATGGTTCTTGAGGGTAACAAAGTCATATCAAAACGCGTGTCAGTTGGAGTGAAGTAAAAAAGCATACGGTAGGCAGAGTACAGTCGGTAACCGGGTAACAATAGGTACATCGGCTGACAAACGTCAGTACCAGCCACAACTGACCACCACGTCTCTTGTCACCCCTAAATTACTCTGTAGAACTGCTTCGTCCATCTACAAGGCCGTCCTGCATTCTCTGATATGTACCACCAAGGAGGGTTGACCGTCCGTGGAGACGGTGGTCGTAGTGAGTCCGCTAATCGCTGGCCGAATGCATTAAGATCGATTGACTGATAGGTCATAGAGATTTTGACTGACTACCAGCCACGCAAGTATTTTATTCGATTTGTACTGTCACCCGAGGGTCAGCACGGATTTCGAAAGGAATTCTGATGTGTTACCAACCTGCTCGCTGCTCGAAAGGTGGACAAAGGCGGCTGTTGAAAGCAAACCAGTTGAAGTGGTTTTTCTAGACTTCTCTATGATCATTGGTCAAGTAGACTATTCAAAGCTCCGCGCAAAGTTCATAGTTATGGTCTGAAAAATCCCCTAATCGCGTTGCTTACCAATTATTGTCAAGACTGGCGCTCTAATGTTAGGGTGAAGCTAGCTCTTGCGAATTTATACTGGGCGTCCAACGATGTGTAACAAGGTTCCACTCCAAGAATTCCACCGTATATCCTGTTTGTGTGCAAAATCCCACATATTATCATTTCTTTCATATTATGTTCTGATGGCATTAAAATTTGGCGTATAGTAGACAGTGTGACTGAAATTGATAGGTTACAGATTGAGTAGAACATATTATATCGCTGGGCTACGGAAAACCACCTTCCTTGAAACCGAATCCGTACATAGGTTACTCAGTAGATTGGCTGACTGGTTTCGCTAGTTTTTCCAATTTGCTAGTGCATCCTAATCATAGGCCAAATATCTTAGCCGGTCATTCTTATCTCGTGAATGATATTATTCTGATCGAGAAGGTACAACATAGAGGTCCACAAGTAATTGTGACCTCACTTTCCCTATTCCATCCAGACAGATTGCACAAACTGGAGCGGTTATTAATACGTTACCGGTGTACTGGAGGAGACCAGATTTATTATATTGGATCCCCCACCAACCCGAACACTGTTATGAACGGGTTAGAAGGTTGCTGAACAGCGTCCAGCCTGGACGTGCACAATACAGCTTATGTAAGTGTCTAGCATAAGGACAAATGAACATCAACCAGTCGGCCGATCGATACGTCCGCAGTAAAAGGGTTCTGATTAGCAAAAATGCACGGACCAATGTTCAGTGATCCATATGAGGGTGAATATATCCATAACACAGTTCAGCGAGCACATTATTTGAGAAAAATGCTTGTGAGCTCAACCACTCTCGCTTGTGAGCATTGCTCACAAGCGAGAGTGGTTGAGCGTTCAGATTTGATGATTCGGTCGTGCCTAATGTGAGGTCAATGGCGCAGTGGTTAACACGGACAGGTNCGCTGCGATCAACTGTGAGTGATGGTCAACTTGAAAAGAAAAAAATGCTTGTGCCCAGCATAAATAACCAGTTTGGACGCAACTGGCCAACACTCTCAATCAACTGAGCATTCTGAATTAGAGAAGACACTTTTCTAGCATCTGCGTGCATCCAAACTGGAACTACACACCTAACTCAGTCATAAATCTGTCATCGGTTATTGAGTTCAAGAGCTGAACTAGTTCACAGGTTTGTGACGCCAAAACAAGAATCCAAATAACTTGATCATCGGGATCGTTGTAATAGAACCAAGAGATTTTCGACCTCACACTTTTGATGCTAGCCGGCTGTTGTTGGCTACATCGCGATGTGGTTGTTGTGTGCTGGAGAGACAGTAACTGAGGTTTCATTCCGCTTGTCACCCACTGAGTTCCTCCTCCGCATTCTTTACACTGCTAAACCTCTGAAACTGAAACAACCTGTCTACCAGACTTTTCTTCACAAACCGTGACCGTACTCAACTTCCTCTGGTCTGTAATGTTCTTACGAATTCTTCGAAAAAGTTGGACTTTTATCCGATACACTCATGATTTTATATGTTGATACATGAATACAGTTGTGAAATGTGTTAATAACCACTTGGTTCAGTTTTGTCTATCGTAAGTGGCATGCATGCAGCCAGAAACTGCCTAACCGCATCTAGAGATGTTCTACATCAATGGCGCCCCTAAGGCTTTCGGTTTACTTACGTTTAGCTGAGTTGTGCAACTTCAGAATGAGGATTATACCAGAATGACATCATTAAGAATATCTGGTTTAACATGTCATAGGGGACTATGCATATGTGAACCAACAACTGGCGTCACCGGAAATAAATGTTCCGGTGAACAGCTTGTTTACGGTTACTTATTATCGTTCAAATCATATTACATATTACACCATTATGATTATCAAGGAAGCACGATCGAGGAAAAGTTTGCAGAAAATTACGCCAACCATTTTGAATTGTGGGAGGGCAAATATGCGTCCAAATAGGCCTCTGGATGTGTCAAGTGACAAACGGGGGGTCATGAAGACCGTAGGGCATGCACAGTTCTTTTCTGAACATGTTACTATGGATTGCGCAGCCAAATCCCGATCACTTTTTCGGTAGCTAAAATACGAAGTTTGATTCGTTTAGACTGTTAACTTGGCTGGACGTCCACTTTCTATGAGTTGGTGTCCTGAGAAAACTGGGTGCTCTACAATTGCACCCGCATTTGGCTTCTTCTCGCTCTTAGTCAACCGTGCCGAGTGGTGTTCACGTATCCTTTGAGAAAGACACCAGACTGTGCAACTCCCTTGACCAACCCCCAGAAGGGCATGTGAAATATTAAACCCGCGGTGAGTTCACACACTTGTGCAACTGTTATACTCGGAAGTAGGGACTTCGAATATTCCTAGAAATGGTACTTGGAGTGAAACCTCCCATGCAAGTAATAAGGGGGAGAACTCGTACTGTTTGCATTAGGCAGTTTTTACTCATGATACAAGAAGCCGTGTGTGTAGATGTACAACAGTATTAAAGAAATCATCCTGTCCTTGGCTGATAATACTGGAACTTGCAAACAACTACTGTGAGCTGATTGGTGCAATAAAGAGCAAAGTTTTTGTCAGCTAACGGGAATTGTAACATTGAGGCTCTTCGTGCAATCGTTATGTGGTATGTTTAACGCGACGTTTGGAGTGGTCCCCTGTTACACTTTCTATTGTGTCGGGATTTGGATAAACGGCAAGTAGAGTAGATTCTCATCACAGCAACCTATATTTGGGTTGCACCTAAAACAAGAATAGCACCTGTGTCGCGTTTTAGATCTTTTCAATTTTTTTGAGTTACCAGTCCAGTCAGCACATCACCTTTGCAGTTTAAATTCATACAAACCAAATACTTTTCCGCGGACGAGAGCTTAGTTTTCAGTATTGTCATTTCAATGTGTCCATCACTAAAGCCCTCGAGGTAGGTAATGCCTGAGAACCTCCGCCATGGAAACATCAGTTTTGCTTCAGTAGTGTCATCTGTACATATTTTCTTAGTTCTCCATGTCTAACTATGAAGTTTCCTTTCCGTCTAAATAATACGTAACTGGAAAGGCGAGCATATTAGCTGGTCCAAGTCTTCTTTCTGTAAAATACCTGTATGGAGTGAACTGCCTGCATTGTGGATCTGCGCCACATCGAAGAAAAACGTGTTAATCTTTTTCGGCCTTAATTGTAAATTTGAGAGTGGGATAGGCCATCTCCGTCTCACCAAGCAGGCTATCTAGATACACGCTTTCGTCAAATACATGGATGACATCATCTACATCACTCAGCTGTTGAGGAAAGTGAAATGCCCAATAATCCCACGAAGCGTAGTTCTAACAATATCACGAAGATATCTGCTAATATTGAACCTATCGATGACTCATCGGGACGTCTTTTTTCTGATGACATCCATCATTTTGAAACTGTATATTCTACTCCCTATTTAACATCAGCTATTTGACTATGCCTTTGGATAAGCCAGTGTTTTAGCCTTCGGGATGGATATATCCATAGAAAAAGTTAACGGTTCCCCCAAATGGTGCATTCTTGAAGTAGCCTTATTACAAATACTGTGTAATTACCGGGTATCGACGTATATACACGCTTTAAAGTCATACCGCTTAATTAAACAATGAAAAAGAAAATAACACTGGTATATGCAAGTTTTGTATCATGTCTAAACGACGTTTTCTGTCAACAGTGTGTGAATGGCAGATGTTACTCTTCTGATGCGAGTTTCTTGACGTTACTAAGCTGGTCAGAATATGACCACAGGTGATTTCCAGATTGGTTTCACTTTTGATCAGTCGTGCCGTTTGTTTATCAGTGAAGGGAATACTAGACAGTGGGAATCAAAACAAACCAGCATAACAAGGGAATTAAGTTTAACTTGTGAGAAAGGACAGTTTGATTACGTTTTTAGAGCATCGTTCCCCCGAATTACGGTGATCAGAAGCGCCAGTGACCCTTATCCATCAAGTGGTTTTAAGCGTCTTTCCTACGGTACAAGTAAACATCCAACTATGAGGAAAAAACAAGTTTGGGAAACAAATTATATTTCCTTCGGAAATGTAGGTGAAGTGACCTGCAGATGGTTCACCACTCGAAAAGGCCATCAACTACTGACGAATTGCAGGAAGTGGAGAACTGTAGGGTTTACTGTTTCCGGCTTTATTAGAGAAAATGAACGATTAACAAAAAAATTCCCACCAACTTATGAGTAACACACATTATTAAAGGCCGAAGTTTGGTAATATGCGCGTTGTTATTGTCACAGATATTTTTACGTAACTAACCTTGCCAATAAATGGTCGTTTTCTAACCAGAATCACACCTCATTATAAAAAGCGATCCCCGCCTGTAACAAATGCTTTGCAGTTGTTGGAGGTACACAGGGTGCTGTTACCTCAAGGACTGCTATTTATTTCAATGAACCAATGGCTGGCGCAAACAGGTGTCCACATGTGTTCAAACTATTGCTGCGAAGGGTATGTTGGCCCACGATGCGGAAAGATGTGACTGATTTCATTCGAGCCTTCCCCAATGGCTAACAGAGCAGAGAGATAATGACAACACCGCCGATGCAGTCAATAATGACAAAGCAAGCCGCGCACACCTGGGGTATAGACATTTTTGGTCCACTCCCAGCAAGCCCAAATGGAAACCACCACATAGTTGTCATGAATTACTATTTAACACGATGGGTAGAGGCCATTCTAGCGTCAGATCAAACAAACGAAACAGTTGCGTACGCTTTCGTGAACGATGTTCTGGCTCGCTTTGGAGTGTCCAACAGAGTTACCACAGATCAGGGCCTGTGTTTTGAGGAGTGATCGTTTCAGCAAATGTTGGAAAATTGGGAGATTCCGCACTGAGAACGTCGCCGTACCATCCACAAACGAGCAGGTTGACGGAATGGTTCAATCGTGCAATGAAGGAATGGCTGAATAGTAGAGGGAAGAGCTGGAAAGAGGGACTACTGGATGTTTTGTTTGGATGCCGCACGACGAAGTACCCAACAGCTGAGAGTTCATCATTTGAACCGACCCACGGGAAGGAGCGAAAGATCCTCTTGGAAGTATGTGTCCAGAGATAGAGAGGGACGATTAATACCACAAGAACGACGATACGTGGAAACCGTGCTCTTAAACAGAAATCAGAAGGACAACGCCGAAGTAGACAAAGTTTTGACGTGAGGCACGACACACATAAATGATGACCGTTCAAGATCGGAGACCAGGTGAAAGTAATGGACTGCGGTCGACCAGAAACATCCGCCACCGGCGCGGGCAAATTTAGAATCCGGTGGAACGCACCATTTACCATCAAGAACCACAGGACTATGAGCTGTCGAATCAGCCAAGGTCCTCGTGGGCAATGGATCAATGCTCTGCGGTTGGCACGCTGGTAAAATCGCGGCAATTTCGTTAAGTAAGGGGTGGGTTTGGTGGATTATCAAACCGGACGTGCGATTATTCCATCTCTCGACGGAATACGTCGATGAGGCGGCAAGATACGTCCGAAAACCCACAGAGGGCAGATCGGGGACAACATGGGTGGCCGGATGAGCCATAGTGCAAGTGGAGCGGACCAACGGACGAGACGCGGCAGGCAAAATGAGATGGATAACCGGATCGGAGGCATGATTATCCCAACACTCGGAAGAATATCGCGACGTGGTCGTAGAGTACGAGTAGAGGCCACATTGGATGAATTGCAGGTAGCACGAGCGGCCGGATGAGCCATCGCTCAACGGACAAGGAATGACAGGTGCAAAACCCCCAAAGAGAAGGCGTGGGACACACACAAACCGGGTTGAAGTGCACACGACGTATGTACGAAAACCGAGGGTGTTCTGGGGCAGATTTCTGGTTCATATAGACGACAGCGCTCGTAGCATGATAAGCAGCGGGTTGGACAATGGATATCACGCTTTATTGAACGCCTTTTCGCTGCACAGTAACTGTCTCTGTTTTCAGTAATGTTATGTGGGTAAGAAGTTTAAACTCAACACGCTTCACAGGTACGTGAACCTAAGATTAGAGGGAGTTATCTGTTTTTGTAGTCGATGGCTGAAGCGTATACCAGTCAGAACTGGGTAGTTAGACGCTCAACATACTACCGGTAGTTTCCCAAAACGTGAAGTGTTGAGTTGCCCACACACTTGACTGTTCTAAACAGCAGCCTTCGCTCCCATTACAACTTGGATTTTCACATCAGCTAAATTAAGATAATGTCAGATTACCTTCAAATAAACATTTAGAATGAATTCGAATTGAAGCATTCCAAGTCTCTGCTTTGCACAGTTAATTACCGACGTTGTTCTCCGAGCTAAAACCAAATTAACTCATGGAGTTAATTTAATGGCAGAATGTGAATAAGATTTAATTTGCCCGAACCCACTAAAAATATACACACACACACACAAAGGTGGTAATTGCATCAGATAATGAAGCAATCTAACACTCATACACGGTAAACTGATTATGACTAGTGCCGAAGCTCTATCAAATTCACTTTCCTGGGAATAACACCGGCTATGTAGGGTGGCTAAGTAAGAGATATGCCCTACGCAGTACACTAGCCACTGGCTATCCAAAAAGTGATCAGCTGCGAACTAGGAATTATAGCTAATTGAAAATTAATCGACTTGTCAAATCTTTTACTCTGGTAAGAAGATGAAATACTTCAGATGGCGAATCAGCTATGTGATAAGTTAGTTGGAAGTTGATGTGTTCTATTCTAACCTGGTCTGGGGTAGCCGACAGAAGTCCCGCATGAAAAGTACGGATGAGGAAGGTTGGTGTTACTTCACTGCCACTCGATACAGTACCAAACAAAAATGTGAAGAAAGCTGAATTGGTAAAATCACAAAGACTCTGGAGGCAGAATAAATGACCAAGGGAAAATCCATGAAGTACAAAAATGTGCAGTGGACTGGACGACTAAGGACAGTGAGATTTAGTCAACATCCAATCTGCCCTAAGAAGCATACATGGAAGTGCACGAAAGGAACAATGGAGGAGAAGTATATAGCTGCATCTTAAATCGTTATGGAGACCACAAAGTCTTTGGTCACCGTAGAACTGATCGATTACGAGAGTACTTCCCGCAGCTACTTACTTTCAGTGGTACTGAGAAACTTGACGGCTCCGTGCGTCACTCATTTTGCGTTTACATCGATCTAACTTTTTGTTCCCAACTTCTGCAGCATAACTTCAATCAAGCCAGGTTCTCGTTATCCCAATGAATACGAACAGTGTTCGTATCGCACCTTCTAATTAAAACTTACATTAACTTACAGTTTTTCTTGTCTTAGTAAATTCACACACTTGTTGCCCAATCCTAACGTTTGCTAGCGAGTCAATAGGTTCCAATTCCTGAGAGCCGATAAGGTGTTATGAATCATATGAAAAGCTTCTATCGAGGTAATGACACTGTACAGACAAAATCTATAGATATATGTCAGTGCGTCCATAGCACTCCTTAACATCTGAATTGATTGGTTCGTTCATTCGGTTTTAGGATATTGCTTTCGTGATTAACGCAAATGTGCGAGACTGAAAGTCAAGATCATCTGATTTGATAAGTTTTTACTCTTGGTGTTAAAAGAATTGCTGTGTTTATGAAAGACAAATGGGGAAAAATGGATCTTGTCCTCTCTTTCAGGCATACTTGTTAACCCTAAAACAAATAAAAGCATTAATTTCCATCAGAAGTTACTGATGGGGAGTTTAGGACGGTTTCAAACTTCCCTCCCCAACTGCTGTCTGACTGAAGCTTAGTTTTACTAATGTGATTAGTAAAGTAGACACTTCAGATGGGGCTATTCAATACTTACAGCACTACACTGCATTGCTCTAACCAGTCAAACGAACATTTGTCAGCTCAGCCAGCAGACAAAAAGAACTGAAACGTAGAGAAAGTGTGAGAAGAAACAATAATGCACACTGGAAGCTGCTCCTAAACGACCCGCTCCCCTCGTCTATCTGTTGCTCATTCCGTTGCTAGTTGACTGTTACGTACGATAAAAATCGATGAGATATACGTTGGTAAAACGGTTCTATCTGTCCAGACGTGAGTTACTTGCTCGTTTCCATTTCGTCCTAACGGCTGTATTCAATAAAAGAATACATCGCAACGTCCCTGCTCAGCCATCTAGTTGCTTATTTTGCTAGACAGTAAATGCTCCGTTATCCACTGCGGTGATATGGCCTCAATAGATCGATCTGTCTCTCACCTAACATACCAGTTGGGTTTTAGTTGCAATGACGGCTACATAGCCGAAACATGTGGGTGCTTGCATAAACGTATGGTGGAGAAGATTCCTAAGTGGTTACTAAATAAGACCTTCAGAAATGGTCTTCTGACTATAGAAAACCTAAAGAACCAGTCTTTGTCGATCGTCAATCCCATCCTGGTAGTCAGTCACCTAAGTGATACAGTCAAGTTGTTCAACATAGTGTTACACAGTTGAAAACGGAAACTGCAATTTCTAAATTAGTGCTAATCAAACAGCATCGGCCAGTTCGGTGTGCACAAAAGAGGTGGACATAGTCTTCTTGCCATAAACACGATTAAATCATTAATATACAAACGTTCGAAACTGTTCGGTTGATCCGTTCACTGGATGTTGATATGTGTGGTTTGTACAAAATTTGTCGGTTTTAAGTCAGTGACAAATGGGACTAAATCGGAATTCTAACCTCATCGGCCATATGTCTCCTATGGGCTCTGATTCGCAGGATATGTCAGGATATGTCATATTGACACAGGTTGACTATTAAGGGGGACGCACTAGAATGTTCAAGGGCGGTTAGAAACAGCCTAGTTGGTGATCTTGCTGAACTGAACTTATCGGGAAGCATCTCTGGAAATTTTTCAGCAGAGTAATCAGGACTGTGGTATTACTGCCGACCATCATTCGCCGCAAAGAGCGATGAGCACAGCAAAGGCCTATGCCAGCAAGCTTAAATTGTCTATTTTAGTTATAACAAATATACCGTAAGTCCGAAAGCAGTCTTTAACCAACACGAAACGTTTCATGTGTGCGGTGCATCCCATACAAAACGATCACATCACTTAGATGGTAAAATAATATCTACACGACCTATTGATGAGTCAGTTTGTTACGTCCACACACTTTATCTCGGCCGTCTTATCATTTGGCAGATCTATTGCAGTATTCTCGGAACCGTTCAGCACTGATTCTGGGATGCTCTTCATCTTTCAGTTAAAGCTAAATGTGAAATTCGGACACCCTTCTTGAATATCATTCGGAACAGCGATAGGTCGAGACAGTGTGTACAACGAAATTGGAACGAGAATACAAAGATTTCCTTACGATATTTACTTGAATCTTGTACCGTTAGTCGACACAAAATTTCATAAGCTCCGAGTATACACTGGCAAATAAAACATTAAGCAACTAGAATGAATTCAAAGACGCCAACTTACATGAATATACCAAAATCGGTGAGCGGATTACGTTACGCTGACTGTTTGAGCGTGTCCATTTTGAACTGTCACCTACTGTGTGGGACAGCCGAAGTGTCAAAATGTTTGTCAGTATGAATGACAAGTTGCTTTCTTACGAGTTCCTGATTAACCGACTGGAAGTCATGCGGGCGGTTGCTGGTCTTCAACCGAATATTGTATTTCTCCACTTCAGCTGGCAGAATGTGTAACCAGACATTATACCTATGAACGAACCAGCGAGACATAACCGCTAATCGACGCAAAATGTCTCTATTCAGTTGATTGTCTTCTAGTACATCCTCGATTAAATGTGCAACCCAGAGTAAGATTGAGCAGGGGACCCTGTAATGCCCTCATTATTGTTGTACTGAAAGTTTTCCAAATACTATTTTGAGGCAAGTTTTTAGGAGCAATTTCCTTCCCGTGGAAACCCTCAGGAAATTTCTCAAAGGTACTTCTATAGAAAAAGATGCATCGACTGGTTCATTACTGTATTACGTCACGAAATATCTGGCAAACAAACCTTAAATTATGGGTCCGTCTGAACAACAAAACTTAAAACAACCACAAAAGAATTCTACAGGATCATCTGGCTTCATTTCAAGGCTTTCACCAGAAAGTGATTGAAGGAAGATTTTACGGCACAGTTTATGTAAATGTTCGTTTGAATGTACCGTATAGTTTATCTTGTGGTTAAATGTTTCTTCAGATTTGAGCATTCCAAGCGAATTACCAATTCTCTAATATTTTCAGATAAATTCCTAACAGATTTTCATGAATAATAGTGGATAAAGTTGTAGTAACTTGAACGTTACTTGCAGCACCTTTTATATTCAGACACATTTAAACAGGCTGCTATAGAATGAAAACATTAGACATCAGTTTTGACCGCACTTGACCTTAACAGTTCTGCATATGTTTACCATGGCCAGGAACTGAACTCTGGGCACACTTTTGTAAGGTAGTTGTGTTGACAACTCCTCCACTGATCTTACGTTAAGCGCAATCGTTTTATCAAGCTTGAACACTGAAACGTTTTCAATTGTGGTAACTCCGACTGATAACCACACAAATAAGGTTCATGAACCCGGATGAAATCTCCGTCTTCATCAAGACCTCATGGTAATATCAAAGATTATTGATAAGTTGGTTGGTTGGTTTAGATTCCACATCGATCTCGGTTCGTCAATGTCGAGCAGCAACAGGATTCCTACAACTCACAATCTGAGATTGGTTCATTTTATTCTCGGACAATTAAGGTTCCAGTTTATAATCCGCTTCAATGCCGCAATCATATTAACATTCTACCTAGTAGATTCCAATCTAAATTGGAATTTGGAATATACAGTTAAACGAAGCAAGCGGAATCAACTGTCATTTCTGTAATACCAGTCATGTGCCTTTCTGCTAAATGGGCTGGTAGACTGGAATTTGTTTTCCTTTGAAATTCGTGTTTATCGCTCACTAACTTACTTGATCGGCAAGTGAGCTTTTTTGCGACGAATCAATATTATAAAGATGCCTGCAAAAATTGATTGGTATGATGGTTTTTCTCCGGGTATATCAGCGAAACACATGGGCCGTTCTCAGAACACTCAAGATGTGTTCACTGTGATGAGATAACAAATACAAGTTTTGAAAATAGGCCCGTTTGTTGCACTGCAGTTTTACTGTTAAAGTAATGGTCTACAAACCTTTTAAGTACTATTAATTAGTGAGGGAATTTAGGTGAGACAAGCTAAGTGTCACAATTGACTGCATCTCTCACATTCCAACATATCTTTGATGGTCTTCCCCGAAAAAGAAACACTAGACGAAAATTTTGCCGCTGCTGGACTTCATCAGTTGTGAATACTATCTTTGATAGCAGATGATATTCGTTCAGGTTTTCTCGAGGTAACTGTGACGATCACCGTACTATTGACTTCAAGTTAAGAGCAACCGAATGAGTATGCGAAATTCTATGGGATGTCCACACCTTCCAATCGCTTCTACAGGATACACAGTAAATGTCACATTAAATTGATTTGATGGCCGTACGACTATGACTCCTCTTCGGGGCAAACTAATGGAAGCCATACATCTGGTAAATAGTAGGGAATTGTGGATTATAGATGAGACCCTATTATGAAAAGTCAGAGCTGGATCCGAACCAGCGACAGACACAGCATGCCCCAACGTGGTAAGTGGTCTACCATCTGAGCCGCGTTGAGGTATGCTGTGCATGTCGCTGGCTCGAATCCAACCCTGACTTTTCACAATTGGGTCTCATCTAAAATCATAAATC
>QNGE01004554.1:4192-15783 GCA_008508345.1 Paragonimus westermani
GCTGCAAACATTAACTCATCTTGCATTTCACGTGCTTCCATCTTTCAGGTGAAAACCAAAGAAAACTAACCAACCATGCCACTTTCCAGTCAAACTCTCATTGTTGAAAACTTCGTGAAATTAACCCACTCGTTGCAACCATACGAGACTGGAGGTGTGTTGAACTATCTGTTCGAACCGGTGACGAATGCAACCACATCGGAAGTGCTGCTCAAAACAGCTAAGTTCAACAGCAGCACGATTAAGAGTCTTGTTTCCAACACATTTTTGAAGAGAGATCCCACTTTTCGCGTGTTCGATGTGCTACCAGCGGAGGTGAGACCGACGGAAACAGGAGGAAGTAACTATCTGCTGTTTTTGGCGGTTGGTGCTGCCACATTCCTTATCACTCTAGCGCTCGTGATCGCCACTTTGATAATCCCATGCTTACGACAACGATCGGGATCCAAAAGCAAAGGCGGAGTACGTCTTATAACTCTCGTGATTTTTGGCTACGCAAATGTTTCAGGCGTTTGATCGACTATCAGATCAGCACACATTGAAATAGGATCCATTTGCTAGAGCCAGCAATGATGGGGGCAGTCAAATGCTTAGTTTTCGAAGGATTTACTCGTTGGAATGTTCAAGGATGTCCGCGTCTGCTGGCCCATATTTCGGGTCGAGTGTAGTTTTGAAACAACAGTTTTATGTTAGCAACATAAGTACGTGAGCAAGTTGCTAATAAATCCAGAAGAAAGACAGTGTTTTTTCGGTCATGCATAGGCTGGCCGTTCACTATTTCAATAGTTATCTGAGAAGTTTGTTTGGATTCATGATCAATAGATTTCTCCGACCGTTCAGTTTCGGATGACTATAGCTTCTAACCCGTGACACCAGTCGTCAGAAGTTCGACATCCCTATCCATGGTTATTGAAACTAACTGCTTGGTT
Organism: Paragonimus westermani; assembly: GCA_008508345.1. Lineage (NCBI taxonomy): Eukaryota > Metazoa > Platyhelminthes > Trematoda > Plagiorchiida > Troglotrematidae > Paragonimus > Paragonimus westermani. The sequence continues at coordinate 5,122 of QNGE01004554.1, forward strand.
AGATTTCTGATGGCGATGGTTTCGGCAAAACTGACTGTGTGAGGTATAGTTGAAAAGAATTTCATAAGATTAACCGTCGCATAATCTTAAGACTAGCTTAAACTGAGTTGACTGATTTTCGCCAGAGAGTGTTTCTACCTGAACTTCACTGATATCTATTGACATATTCCTTACACTCGGTAGATTGTTTATCCAGATGATGTTTCGAGCACCCAAAATGTTTTCTTTTTCGTTTATATATTCAGTATTTTAATCCTGGTCCTGCCAACACCCCACTGAGCTATAAGCCTTCTGATTGGCAGTCCCATCTTGAAAGATTCGAGAAAGATAACCTCACCTCTCAATTATAGAGTTTTATAGATGTGAACCTGATAAGGAAGTCTGTTACTGTACGGGGTGATTTTTCCACAGTTGACACCGACACGTCGTGGGCTCACAAGCGGTCCTGAATTACGCTTACCTATGGACGCTTTTGGTTGGACCAGGCGGTTAATCCGAAACACAGTCCATACGAGTGACCTCGAGCACTGCATGAAACCACAGTTACATTTAACTGATGGTTGTTTGCTGAGTGAAAAGTGATAAGAGTTAATAACCATTGGCCTTTGAAACTAGCCGTTCTAGAAGGGAAACCACTTTTAACCGTGGGAGTCAAACAGGTTGCTTCTACCGAGAGGAAGCTCACATACTTGAATTTGAAAGAGAGCGCAGTAGGTGAATTCCAGTCAAGACTGAAAAGCTTCGAGTCTTCAGGTCGGAAAGGCTCATGTTCTCACGTGCGCTGAGGAAGAATGGGGACAATGAACAGTAAGCGAGTGCAATGTAAAATATACACCAATCACCATCACCACAGATGTCAACACACAAAACTACATATGAATTTCACAAGTATACTCCAAGTGCTCACCGGTTTCTTGCAACCGATAAGAGGGAATGACAACGGACATGGTTGGTGAATTGGGTCATAAACATTCTCACGCTAGCAACCGTGAAGTTTTCACACTGTTTTAATTGCGATATAACTGAGGCTAGTTGAATGTGTACATTGCAAATTGTTACCTACTGCACACCTAACGTGCCCGTTTTACATGACGAATTTCCTTGTGCCCGACAAAAAGCAGATGACCAGGCATGTGGCATGACTGCCGTTATGAAAGACGCTTATGAGCACTGCGGTGAGTAGTCATAAATAAAGGTGTGTCTTCCAGCACGACATCGGCGAATAAGGTCCTGAGTAGTCATGTGCCAACAGCGCTCCATTTTTGTGGGATATCCGGACATCTATATTACACAATAACCTCTGGATGTATAAATGATTTGTATAAATCCACCAATAAGTAAGTAATCGACTCTTGAATAACCTAAGGCGAACTAAGCAACCTAATTTATAATTCAATGAGCAGTAGCTTTGGTAACTGAATTAAAGTCATGTGTAAAGTTTCGGTCGCTTTTCATGAGTGAATATTGACCTAATTTGAACATTACTGCAATCTTAGTGCAAATACCGTAACAAAGCAAACCTTCTGGCTAGCTCCTTTCGAGTACTAACAACAAACCATCATCTTTCTCCCTTTAGTTCTCACCCATACTGCATAGCAACCTAACCACCGGGATTTGAAATCGAGCCCGCACTCTAATAGGACAATCTTTATGGCAACTGCGACGCTTATCTAATATTAAGCTAAGCCAAATTATCAAGTCTTGATTCCCGGCCTCAGTAGTCAGATCATCTTTCAACTAAACCTAGTAGTTGTTTTGTTGACTCCACTCGTTGAGCTCACGATCAGGGCTTCTCAGTAAAGGTTAAGTGGTGGAAATAACTAAATTTGCTTGAGAATGTATTGGTACATTTTACTTCGAAGCAATATGGACTAAGAATTAAAAGAATACCGTCACCGGTCAACAATATACAAGGTGTCCATCATTCTGAAGCATGCGTCAGCTTTAGTTAACTCTTTGAAATGCGGCAGTAGTAATCGGTGATAGTAGTACTTTCAGTCTGAATTGTTCATACATTTGATTATCAGCAATCACGTTTACAGACGATTTTAAGAACCAGAAATTTACTCTTGATCGAAAAATGTCTTACTGAGTAGTTCACTCACCTTCATATATGTTGTTCTGCATTTTTGTGAGTTTAGACATACCTCTCTCTCTTTTTCCCCGAAGAAAACCAGTTACATCGCACTTGGAATATCCACGTTGGTTCTGTTGGTGTTCGCCGTCTTCTGCTTCATTTTCGCCTGTCTGGCATTCGACTACGTCGTAAAGGGTGTTGGCACATCATCCGACAAACCTAGCAATTCATCGGGCCTCCGACAAACTTTAAATTCGCTGTTCAATGAGACGAAACAGCTTCTTCGAGAACTGCCAGAAAATGGACGACGGATAACCAATTCGACTTTGCACAGTGTCCAAGACTCTGTGTTTGTGAGTCCGTAGAACATGTGACATCATTTGTAGTTATGGAAAGTTGACCCATACCGGAGGTAGCGGATGTGAACAGTTTTAGCTGACAAAATAGTTGAATTCTGAGTGAGCTCGCTCATTGCCAGCTAACCCAGACAAATCATCTACTCATTACTTTTTCGACAGTTCTCTGAATGATCCCTGCAGCAGTTAATACTAATTTAACCTCCAGTGAACCATATATTTTTACCAGGTTATCGGCATGTTCACACTACGTTAATCGTCTATCTTCACAAGACGGGGAAGAGTACAGGTACACTAAGTGTGTAAGGACAGTGTCCGCACATTCCAGTGGACACTTGGGGAAAGCATAAACTGACCACCATCAGGAGGCCCGGTGGTCGTTGATTTACCAGGAAATACTCATACTACTCACAAATCGCAAGTAGTTGACTATGGTTGCAAATCCCTTGCTAACTGAACAACGCTCGATTAGCCGAGGCTTTCGCGTTTGCACGAACTTTTGGGCAAAGCTCTTTCGATAATAAGCACTGAACTGGATTTCGCCTTCGTTGGGGCATGCCAGTTGTGCATATCCTTGCCACGAAGACGCATCCCTGGGTCATCCGTGTTGATCACTGTTCGGAACCGTGCCGTGGTACGTGGGACATTTTCATCTACAGTAGTGTGCAGCAAGTGTACGGAAACTGGTCGACAGTTTTGCCCGAACTTTCTTCCGAAGTATTGTTCAAAGATATTAGGGTAAGAGCTATATAATTCCAAGTTTTTCGAACTGTTATTAATTAACTTCCATTTTATACCACCCCAAAGTGGAAACCGGCAGAGTTGCGTACAGCAATTTGAAAGACCATCAATGCTTGTAAACCCTTGCTATCCACTGCCAACAACTTACTCTTCATGTATTCCAGCGAACGTGGGGTGTAAAGTGAGAGTTCGTCACTCTGCTGCAGCCATATATACAAATTGCAGTAGTTGATCTCCAATTCATTACGCGGATCATGTTAATTTCATATGTGAAGGACATAGAGTGATGGGAGTGCGCTGATACAGCCGTTTTCTCTGGCCGCAGCCGTAAAAAGCCTGAAATTTTCAAAACTCGGACTAACAATCATAATCTGGGAGCGCTCGTTAATGGACTCTTCAGAAACATGTGATAAACACTAAACACTCCGAGGCCAATAAATAAAAAGGTACTCCTGCTACCGCATGCGACAGAGTACCCCGTTGTTTCGTCCGAATGGCAATAACAGTTGATTCAGGAGTCATCTGAAAAATATCGTAAAGGCGTCCGAGATGGAATTATAAACCCGTAAGACAGGCTTCAAGTGCTGTTCTTGCGAACCTAACTTCTCAGTAAGCTTCTCACATGCAAAACTAGGCATATTGAGCCGAAATTATTTCCATTTTGCTCTAAGATGCCCTTCAACTTCACCGTACAGCGCTAGATCTTAGTAAGACTGTATACTTATTGAACACATCGATACACAAGCTGTTTAACAGAAAGAAATATACTCCTGCGATGTTGGAGTGGTGCTTCGTGGCATCCTTTTGTTAGAATATTCATTCGGAATAATCCGTTGAAGCGACCACTGACAATAGAACGGTATCAGCTGTTTGCACGTGATATCTGCATCCTGCCACCGTCCAGTCTAATTAATTAATTCGTCCGTTGTTCGAATTACGTTCCCAAACGATCACTGACTACCTATCCCGGATCTTCTTTCTAGCATGCATGACCTCTTTGTGATGGTTAATACAGTACCATACATTGGTACCAGACACGAACACATTTGTCTTCTGTCCGTTTCTGAAGTTCTCGGATAACCATGTAGAGTTCTGCAGAACACAGTAGGATGAACCCTTGATTTGTGAAAAATCAAACCCTCAACTCTTAACAATTTGGGCGGGAAAAGCTTTGTGGAGAATTCCATCAGAATCGATTTCAACTTCAACTACTTCTGACATCATTTCCAAACCATGGCTTTATAGTTGTCGCCTGAATTTGTTGTTGTTTACAAAGGTAAACAAACATTGTGGGAGGATCGCTAACGTGCCTTGGTCTCTGAAGTTGTTTAGCAGCCGTTTATATTTCAAAGTCCACCTCATTCGTCAACTTTATTCAACTTTAATGTGGCAAACAATGTTGTTAAGGGTATAATGGATTTGGAAGTCATTTGCTCTCACTGAGTGTTCAGTTCAGAGACCAAACTGATCGCTTACCTAAGCACGGGTTACCGACTTGTCGACACTCTATCCAGGTCATGTATTTCGTAAGCTTACCAGCAGGTGGCCTCAGGTTTCCTGACCCTCATGACCAATTCATTGAGGAAGTTCATAGAGTTCAGCGCATAAAAGTAATGCACACCAACGAATGCATTTTTATGGTTAGGTATTGATTATTTTGAGGTTTTCTTTCATTATTTTGCCGGAAACAAACTATGTTAAATAACCTTTCACACAATGGTAATCTGTAGTTAGTGGTAAGTAGTACGGAATTTCGTTTAGTGTTGGTTATACAGGGTATGCGGCTGATAGCCGTTTCCTCATTCCCATAGACATTTTAAGAAACTCCTTTAGAAGAAAAGCACTATACTCGAAGTTAACTGTTGCTGATGCACATCAGTAACGCACAACTGTCTCACGATCTGCAATGAACTCACTCAGATAAGAGTGGTAAATATCTGGCGCTCTGCTGCACAATATCGAATGGTCTTATGGGTTTAGCTTCGACCAAATGTTTGTAGCTATCAAACAATGCCATCAATCTGCGGACTAGTCATAGTAGTTAGCCTCAGTCCGCTAATGACGTCCCGACTAGTTCTATCAGGAAGTACCAACTGACAAACTTGAAATCCATTTAAGGATTGGTTATAAAGTTGTGTGAAGCGGTCGATGTTACACACTGTAAATATTGTTATTTTGTCTATTCTTATTGATCAGCTTGAGGAATCTCAAAATCGCAGGCCCACACTACAGCAGTAGGATCAGTTGCACCGTTTTTGAATGAGTCTATTTAATCGAAATACTTTGTAGGGCTCCACGTTGTCTCGTATTCCTAACTGTTTCCGAACCCATTGTCATATACTCCTCACAGAAAGAGCTGGGTTTCCTGATTCCTGATATTCTGGATCAATTGTTAATCGCCTACAATGCACGTGCTCTCCTTGACCTTGCAAAAGAGCTTGTCACTACCGTCGGATGGCTGGGGAATACAACCAACTTTATATTAACCGAACAGGAAGCAGCAGTCCGGGATATTCAAGAATTTCAGGATAATATGAAGAAACACCAAAACGCTTTGAACGACTCTTTCCAGAAATTCTGCCCAAAAGTACCCACAGAAGCAGAGAAGAAACGGTGTGAAGAGTATGCTGTAAGTAAAACCGTTTTGTGTTTGTGTGCTAGTACTCTTTAAGTCTAACTGAGCTTATTCACTTTACTGTTTGCATCAGTGGAACGAAGTCGCGGGGTGTCTTGGGGTAGGGTAATCTGGCTGTCGTTGCGACCCAATAGTGGCGGGCGATAAACTGGCGATGAGGCAACAATTTGCTAAGTCGATATTCTGGGTTCACATGTCTGAGTTTAACAAACTGCTTCTCAGTGGCTGTCACTTGGTAAGTAACCAAACACCGGGATGATCCAGGGCCGCTCCTCCAAGCCAATAATTAACATCCACGAGCTTTGGACATCAGTATACTTTATTCGGATGTATACAGAAAAAGTGAACGCTATAACGCGTACCCCTGTGTCAACGGGTAAACATTACAAACGCTACAACTGGCCATCATAATCGTGCGTTACTCGTATGAAAATGATTTTTATTCCAACTGCAAAAATAGAACAAACATTTCAACAATTACTTATTCATGGTGTCAATAGTACTTGTGGTGATCTTATTTATTCGGTGTTTTTACCAGTTTTGCAAAAATGTAGACTTCTCAAAGTGTCGAACTGCGTGGTGCCAAACTGTGGCTAGGATATAAGTCAGTTACGAACCAAGACGTCATCATCATCATAACAGCCATGAGCCTGACCAAAGGTACTTTGGCTCGGGCCGCGGATCACCTCAACAGTGACGTGGAGTATCCTAGGAGGAAACATTACTACGAAGGTCAACAAAGATTAAAGAAGACTAAGCGGAAGAACTAGAAATGGTGTGGATACAGGTACGCCATTGACTGGGACACATCGCCATCTCGGATAACGTCTCTTACCAGCGGTTTGAGTGATCATGAGGACCCCAGCCTGGCAGGCGATGCCTGCCCACTTTGCTCACTGGAGCAGTCAAGGTCTTCATATTTCATGACCACGTTGTTGCTTGACCACCACGCGGTTTTACTCAACTGTTGGTGGTCTCAGTATATAATGCTCGGTACGGTAAACGCTCAGCTGACATACGGAGCACGTGACCCAACCATCGCAAGCTTCAGCGATTTTCAGCGATTTGTACACGGGTTCGAGGCTGGAGGCCCAATCTACCCGGATCCAGTCAGTTTGCTCGTTTCGATGTCCGGCGGTTTTCTATTGACCTGAAAGGCAGTCATTGGAAACAGGGTGTAGCACCGCTCTTGGGGGTTACAGAAAGTACCAATAACAGAGTAAAATAATAATCTAGCAAAACAGGATAAATTATTAATTAAACGGTTTATTAAGTAGATGAGAATCCAATAACACTTTGAGACGATCTTTAGAATAGCAGCTAACAACCTCTAGTGGTAGGTCGTTCCAGTAGTTGATAACCCTATAAGAGAAGAACTGTTGTCTTAGATAGGTCCGAGGTCGAAGCTTATAGAGCTTCTTGTCGTGACCTCTTCGACTGTTATCACTTACTAGGGTACGAGTCCTGTGCTGAAGAGAAAATGTGTAAGAATTAAGTCGCCGCGAAGTATACAAAACTCGAGTGGATAAAGATCGAGAATTTTGAGGCGAGACTCGTAGGATAGATGCCGTAAGCCAGTGACCACTTTGGTGGCTACTCGCTGGACACGTTTAATGGCGTGTATGTCCTTCTTCAAACCGGTGTAGACGACTTGATTGGCATACTCGAGGAATGGTCTTATGTAGACTCTGTAAAGCGTGTGAAAGACGCGCTGGTCAATCCGGGGAAAGGTTCGGTTGATCATCCCGAGAGTCATGAGACCCCTTTTTGCGGCCAGCTGGTGATGATAAGAGAAGGACAACCCAGACGATAGCCAGATCCCTAGGTCTTTTTTGAGGTCTACTTTCGTGATACCTACTACACTTTGTGCACCATGTATCACGAATAGGTTCCCAGAGTCTCCTCCGAGTGACATGTGCGCACACTTACTGTCGTTTAGAGGGAGACTCCAATCCTCTGACCAGCACTTAATACGATCAAGGTCAATCTGCAATGCACTGGGGTCACAGGCGTTCCAGATTTTTAAGTCGTCGGCATAAAGGAGAGCGTTGCTAGAGATCAAATCGGGGAGATCATTGATGTAAATAAGAAACAACAATGGACCAAGTACCGATCCTTGAGGGACCCCCACAGAGACTGGGGATGGGGACGAAAGGCCTGAACCGGTTTTTACTCTGAAAGTCCTGTTACCAAGAAAGGAGGTTATCCAGCGGAGAACTTCTCCTTGAATCCCATAGGCTTCTAGTTTGTGCAGCAGAGGACCGTGTGGGACACGGTCGAAGGCTTTGGCAAAGTCGAAGAAGATAGCGTCCGAGATATGACCATTGTCTTTGGCCTCTGTTAGGCTATCCATGAAGATTAACATATTAGTTATGCATGACCGCTCAGGAAGAAAGCCATGCTGGGTCGAAGAGAAGAGGTTATTTGAGAAGAAATGCTTAAAGATAGTGCGTTTTAACAGTCGCTCCATTATCTTGCATGGGATGCTGGTAAGGCTGATCGGTCGATAACTAGCAGGAGAATGACGATCGCCTGTTTTAAATATAGGTGAGACATTGGCCTCTTTCCATGCCTCCGGAAGAGTGCCTGTCCGAAGTGTCTGTTTAAACAGATCGAAGAGAGGCATCGCCAAACTGACGGCCGCTTCTTTGAGGATCCGGGGATGGATCTTGTCTGGTCCCATGGCACTATAAGGATTGATCTTAAGCAAGAGGTCCTGAACGTCAGACACAGAAAAGTCAGCTGTCAGGATGGGTTGTTGGAAGTGCCTCTGCGGGAGAATTGGATGCCAGTTTGGCAGATCCACATTGTAGACTGATGAGTAGTATTCCCTGAACATCTCGGCAACCACTTGGGGGTTGGAGGAGGTTTCCCCGTCGGGAAGCCGCAGAGAAAGCGCTGAGGGCTTAGTTTTTCTCTGGCGTCGTATATACTTGAAAAGAAAATTCTTATTCTCGTGAGCTATTTGTAGGATTTTCGACTGTACGTGTTGGGTGTGTTGCCGGATTTCCCGCTTGCACCTGTTTCGTACAGAGCGAAAGGCCTCTAGATCCTCTGGCCTATCCGTTAGCTTCTGTTTAGAGAATAGACGAGAACGTAATTCAAGAAGGCGGCGTATGTTCCGCGGAAGCGGTGCACGAGAGGAGAACTTCCATAGTTTTCGAGGAACAAATGCCTCATCGGCTTCGTGAATGGCAGCTTTAAAGGAAAGGTAGTTCAAGTTCACTGAGTCGGATGTGAGGCTGAGTGTGCTTAAGAACGTCCTTAGTGCGTTAAAGTCTGCGTTCTGGAAGTTTCGGAATGAAGTCTTTGTTACAGCGTTTTGGAGCCAGTAACAGATAAAGTCAAAGTTTAGTAGCATATGGTCACTATGCCCTAGCGGCGGTTTGATGACCACCCTATCTACCAGGTGAGCCTCGTTCGTAATGACCAGATCGAGCAAGGAGGGTGTCTGTCCTGGACGGTGCCTTGTAGGTAGATCGACATGCTGTGTCCAGGCTTTCTCATGGATCAACATTGCCAAGGGTTTCGAGAACCTGCAGCCACAGTCCTCATGAGAAGCCGCCATAGAGTTGAATTTGGGTGTGTTGAAATCACTCATAATAAGAAGATGGGAGAAACGCTGGGCAGACGTGAGTCTGTCTAAGGTAACTAGGATGGCTTCGTCGTCGGATCCACTGCATGACGGTGAAAGGTACATAACACTGGCAAGATGCGTGTCACGTTTGCGAAGTTAAGGTTTGATCCAGAGCGTGTCGCATTTCTCTGGGAAGGTAAATTCTCCTACGACGTCTAGCACTGGGAGCTTCTGGCTTAGGAAAACGACGCAGCCTCCCATGCGTCCACGGGAGGAGTCCGTCCGGTATAAAGAGTAACCAGGGACATGCAGTTCATTACCGCTGATATCCGCGGAAAGCCAGGTCTCTGTTAATGCAAGAATGTGAGGGCTAGTGTCGTGGACTAGCTGTCTGATTTCTGGTAGTTTGTTCAGAAGACTCAGACAGTTGGTGTACACGCACTTTAAGGCTACTTCTTCGTTTGGCTTGGTGAAAAAAGAGACAGAAGTGCACGAGGGAATGCCTGGGAAAGTATCCTCAGTAGTGATGGGGGTTGTGTAACTGGCGGTGTAGTTCTGTGAGCCCTCTTGGGGGGTGGTAGCCGTTTCATCATAAGTGAGCGTCCCTGTGGGACGCTTCGTCCGCTTCTCTTGGCCCAAGGTCGATGACTTTCGGGCCGCTCTTGCCTTCAGAGCTTTTAGAGGGTGATTTGCAGTTTTGCACCTTCGAAAATTTGGATAAAGTTGTAGATGAGAAGAGATTATAGGACAAAATAGCCTTGATGCAGCCGGGGAGAGAGCCGCCGAAAAGAGACATGTTGGGCCATTTTTGATGCAGGGGGGTTCCAGCAGACTCACTGGGCTGTAAAGCTTAGGAATAAACTATTTTTTAACGGCCGTTTTTTTCGTGAGATGATTGGGAGTCTAGAAGAGTGCTGGCCCTTAACACCTTTGAGATCTGTTCTACAGGTCCCCTGCACATCAACAGGCGCTTGACATTCCAGTGAGATAGGGGCAATGGCCTCTGAAGTGTGTGCTTCGGACACCGGTCCCCTCTTGACAGCAGGTATAAGGACCTTAACGCTAGCCTGGAGTTTGAGGTCAGCCTTGATGCGTAACCTTGTTCTAGCGAGCTGAGAGCGCTTCTGCCGCTCCTGCAGTGAGCGATCTAGAGAGACTCCTCTGAGGTTAACGTGCTTTTTCTCTAGTTCAACCGCTTTTTCCAGTACTTCCTCCGTGCTAATCTCAGCGGCTAACGTCACAAGGAGTCCCAGTGACTTCTTGGTAGCTTTGGAGC
>QNGE01004554.1:18900-48923 GCA_008508345.1 Paragonimus westermani
CATTGTCAGTGCGTTGTGCCTGGACACCAAACATACCTTCTAGCCGCTTCTCATCCGGAGAAAGACGACCAAGCTGAGCATTAAAATCGCCCGCTAGTATGATGATGTCTGAGTGTTTAGACTGCTTCAGAAGGTCAACGAGAACGTCATAGAACGCATCCTTGGTAGCATCAGGAAAGCTGTCCGTCGGAGCGTACGCCGAGATAATGAATACACAACGCCTTTCTGATTTGCGTTGACAGACTTTTACCGATGTATTGAGTCTGACAGCGCACGAGCGACTGTTCACTGGAATTCAATCGAGCAAACATTGCTCTGCTCGGGAACTCAGTGCTCGACCGCGAGATTCAGCTTCGACGTCACCAGAAACCTTGAGACAGAAGGGCTTGGATCGACAGCTATCTAGAGGTGAGCTCAAATGGATAACTGTGCTAGAATCGTAGACTCGCGTCTCCGACACACAGCACACATCAAGCTCCAGATTCGAGAGGGTAGTTGCCATAGCAGCTTGCTGACAGATTTGTCGAAGAGTGCGGATATTGAAGGCGCCAATGTTTACCAGTTGTCTTGGCCTCAGAAAACAATTATTGTCCGGAGGCATATGGAAGGCAGAAGAAATAGGGGGTAAAACATTTAAAATTTGATATTTCATTCCCCTATGGTTGTTTGAATGAACTTCTCAGTATTCATTACGCGTTTGTTTATGTAACATTTTGTGTGTTACCACTACTGGATGCCTACGGAGGTTACCTACTCCGTTAAATTAAGTGCTGCAGCTCGCTCAGTACCTCGTGTTAGCAACCCCCTAAATTTAATCTTGGATGGTGTTTCATACCGGGCATTTTGTTGCGCTTCTCTGAAGAATAAACCTTGTTTGTGGAAATTTCCTTGCTAAAATTCTGACATATTCCACTACTTTGTAAACTTGGAATGACAGAGTATTGTTCAAATCTGCGACACTACTCATTAGTAATACAATTTCTATGCTCAGCAGGGGCGTTGGTGGAGTTGAGGCATGCTGTGTCTGTCGCTGGTTCGAATCCAGCGGACGCCCTGACTTTTCACAGTTGGGTCTCATTTAAAAGAGTATTGTTTAGTTTCCTAACGTGCCTCCTATCATCATCCCTGTCTCATTTTGCTTCCAAAAATTTCACGCAGAAAGTTTCGACTGCTTTTAAGTATTTTTCTGTACACTGTTAGTGTTCTTGTATATTTTACTGATTTTATTCTCTGTGTTGGTTACTTAAATTTCTGATCGGTCTTGCTCTTATATAATAAGGTTGTGTGACGCCAGCTGTCAGTATTTACTAGGTTCATGATCATTCCACATGCAAACAGAATTGAGTGAAACTCACCAAGAATGTGTAAGTAAGAAACCATACTGAATTCTTTGAGACGCACTTCTCTGCCTTAGAACCAATGTAAATACGCTGTTGTTCTACAGGACCTTACAAATAAAATTGGGAACACTAATTTTTAAATGTGTTCATCATTTCTAAATAAATTTTGATATGAAATAAGGCCGTGCCGCTGGGTAAATTGGAGAAATTTGTTGATTCACACACTACACTTCCCTGCTCAAATGAAAAGTTGCGTCATTTTGAACTTGGTTCACTAAGTTTAAAAAACGGGGCATTTCCAGGCAAAATGTACAGAAGGAATGAGAAACGCTCATGTTCAACGGTAGATCCAAAAGCAAGATGCATTTTCAACGCGCTTTGATGGAGCTTTTTGAAACTGAATCAACAGCGACAAGTTGTAATGCTCCGGACGTTGAAGGAATGTAAAATATTGCAGTCTGTAGGCTGAATTACTGTAATATACACATGCATTTGTTGTACGGAAGGAAATGATACGCCGTTTGCAGTAGTATCTACGACCTGCAGTTCCAGTGGAATCGTATGAATATTTACAACTAAATAAGTAATTACCAGTTAAATGTTTACCTGCGTGGAATGCGTGGGACCGACTTAGTTTCGGAGCGGTACGAATAGACGAAAAAACTGTTACGTCAACTCGGGAAACAGATCCGCCAACGCAAAATATTCCCAAAGAATCACATATGACAGACACCCACAGGTGCATCACCTGTGTTGTGATAGGTTGTGAAGTGTGATACCGCGTATTGCCGTAAAGCATGGTACCACCAGTCCCCTTCCACACAATCAGCTTTAGGATACAAGGCCCATTTTTTACCTGTAATTAATTTCGTATGTTGACAGGAGCTCACGATCCAAAAACTAGCAGCTCCTTGGAGTTCACTTCAGTGGATGGCCTGTGTCCGGTTAGAACAGTTGGATTTTATGGGTCTCCAAACTTGAGTAGTTTGACACACACCAGCTCATTACATTTTGTCTCTTCCGTGTAAAACAGAACGGAACCACTTATGAATGTGCAGATTCCATTGGTTGACTGTCGTGTGCTCAGTAACGAATCTCGTTGTTTCACCGGAGACCACGGATCCCATTCAGATTTGTCCTCTTGTTCCACAGGGTGCACTCTCGCTATTTGACTTGAACTTCAATGCCAGCCAGCTTCTCATGGGACCTAGCAAAGAGCTGTCCTCTGTGACCTCCGTGTTTGGAACGGACTTGACTCAACTGCTTGAGAAGTTCGGCGATCTGGACGGCACGTTTCGAAATCAGACTGATGCAGTCCTAAAACAGGTGAGGCTGTGTTTGCTAACCTTGATAAGTATGCACTACGAACCACATAATGGGAACCCCATTGTATTGGGCTGTACGTATCTATTCACCTAACCTACTGATTTAGGGCTACCGACTGTGCTGAGTCCTCCACATTGTACATTTTCGAATGATGTCCTGTGTCAGACAGGCATTTCAAACGATACTTTATCAATTTATATACTCAAATAGCCTTCAGTCGCAAACTTGTCCAACCACCACTGGACCTGCAGTCTAGTGGTTAAACAACAGTTACCGATCGCGCATACTGTTACAGGCGGTAGGTTCGAGTACTGTTATGTATGGAGCCGAATCAACAGAGTAGCGTAAACCCAATTGCTCATTAATTCTCTCTCAGTCGTGAGAACCAAATGCTCCCCACTAAAAGTATTTATAGGAGCTAGCTGTTAGTCCATATTCGAAAGTGTGTCAGCGCGGTAAAAAAGCGATTCAAGTATCAACAGTTCTGTACTGTGGATATATTTCATTAATCATTTAAATGAGATCGTGCGGTCCTTCTGAGTCCAACTAAGTCACTGACCGGCCATCTGGGACAACTATATCACTAACCTCACATTGATTTAAAATTCGCAGGCTTGATTCTTTGCCGTGTAATAAGTTGATTGTATATAACAACTCAAGGCCGGATATACACTACGCCGGCCTTAGTCACCGGGACTAAATGTTTTTCAAGGAAGGTATGGCTAAGAACTAGCAACCAACCCGTCGATGGTGGTGGGAGGGGTGGTTAAATGCCGTCTTCCACTTGGTGAATCGTGCATTACAAACTCAATTTTTGCCACTTCCGTGAATCATATGTTGCAGACAAACTAAATCCAACTGTCAACGTGAACGACCGCCGGAGGCTTTATGGTGATGCTATCAGTACATCAGGCACAACCGCACTGAGTACATTTCGATTGCACAGTGAATGGTTGTCCATTAATTTGCTATATTTCAACTAAATTTTCGTACTCACTTACCCACTAGATACGAAGCCAGATTGATCTACAACCGCAGTTCCAATCCGTACTAAACATCTGGGATGACCTAAGCGGGAAGGTGATGCAACCGGTCGTCGGCCAATTGGATCAACTGCAACCAACGGTGGACTCCGGTACTAAGACTGTGGCAAACGTGATGCCCATTGTTGGGTATGTCCTGTGCGTTATCTACGTGCTAGTTTTCGTCGTAATAATTGTCTATTTGATTCTGACCGGACTGGAAGCCAAGGATCGGGATTTGCTCGGTACGTCACTGTTCTGACATGTATATATATATATATGTATATACGTACACGTACATATATATGCATACATATGCATACATGATCATTGGCATGCAAGATTTGCGATCGCCTGTGAACGGTGTTCAGTTAATATCAAAGTTAAACGTATGTGTGCTTAGAATTGGACACGTTGATAGTGGATCAGTCATGAACTGTTATCGTTCAAAAATAGGTTATCCAACCAGTTGCTTTTAGTCTCGGAGACCGTGAATGAAAAGATGGATAAATGAGATTAAGCCGCTCATTCACTCAGTCGATAAATACGTTATCTGGATTGATGGAAGTAAGACTTGACATGGTGCTTAGCTATTTTCGTTTGCCCAAGATTTAGTTTGTTCTACAGTCGCGACGTGTCCTTGAAGCATTTATGTTGTTTTATCCTGGAGATATCAAAAGTGACTGCTAACACGACATTGTTAAAATGTGTGTGCTTATTCCACGATTTTCCTTCAGATCGCTGGAACATTGTGCTGCTCCTGACCAAACCTACAAAATTTGCCGATATCCGAGATAATCAGGCACTTTTTGACCAGTTAAACCGTCCCGCTTGTCAAAACGTTCTCCTTCTCATAAATAATATTTTTTGAACTATCGGTTGTTGGGCGGATACGCAGTAGTTGTCGATACATACGTCGTTGGCTAAAACGGTGTTACCGGTCATCAGTTCCATCGTTCGGGTTATAAAGGCGTCAGCGATAACGTTAGCGTTCGATGTCCACTACCTCATTCCGCCTTGCTCTCTGAGTCATTGTGTCGGACCCCTAATTGCGGACATTCGCTTCCTCCATCTGGGGTGAAGTAAACTGATGTGAATCGTTTGACTGACTTGACCGTAATAAATCCACAGCGGTGAAGGGTTGGTGGTGAATGAGTACATGAATTGTAATGGACCACGGCTCCATGAGCAGATTGTGTCTACCACTTTGTGAAATGTAACCAGATGTGTAGGCCTAATGGTGGGACTGGCACGAGTCTGAAAAATGATCACTGAAGCATACAGCAGCGGCAGCCAGCAATTCACATCTACCCAATACATGATGGCCCAATGGCAATCGGTGGGTCTGGGCTTTCTGATTCATCATAGTAGCCGGCAAAATCTCTTTCATAACTGAACTCGGCCAGATGACACGTCATTTATAGGAAACAGAAAGACACTACTCAGCAACAGGGTCACACGATTGTGAAACCCCACGCGATTAAGAATTTCTTTGCCGGTCTGTGTCTTCGGAAAGCTTTTCAGGAACATTGTGACAAGATTAGTCTCGCATACCTCGCGCGTCAATCTGGATCTATTCGTTAGCTTTTCTTTAAGTAATCCGATGAATTGTTTTTGAATCTACTCAGTTTTTGGCAGACGCTCCCCATAGCGCTGTTCAAACGATATGACTGATGCATACATTGTTGCATAATGCTATGGTACTTACAGTGAGCAAAATGTGGTAAGATGCAGGTTGCACAAGTTTCCTCGGCTTGTCGCGGAAAATTTAGGCCCGGATGAAGTTGCCTTGTTAGCAGTTATAAGCCCCAGCATTCACGTCCACAGCTCAGGAAGTTGTGCATCATCTAGTGCTTTTGCTAGCACCATGCTGACGTTTCTAAAGCGTTGTCAGACACTGGCTGCAGGTTTGTTGTGGGGATTTCGTTGTCCAGTTCAAGGATAACGATAGCCGACAACCCATGTATGGACAACATGTCAAAACCTTTATTCGTGAATGCTTAAGTGCGAATATATTCCAACTAACGGCACTGTAATGGGGCTAATACCACCTGCTACAAACAAAAATGCACAGTATTCATTTCAAACCTTTAGATTCAGCCAGGGCGACACATATGTCTTTACCCGAATCGGGCCATGAATGAAATTATCCACGGTTCCATTCACACATTCTCATCGAAAGTCCTCCAGTTAAATCTTTACTGTGTGACTCTTTGCTCGACACTGATTTGATTTATTGCAGACTCATAAGTAGCAGAAAATGGCCACCGTAATTTGAGCTGACAGTTTGCGCTAACCCTATAAGCTGACGGCTGGTTAATTTGTTATGAGCACAACCAAGTCCATCATATCAGGATAGACATGTGGACACAAAATGTGTGGCTGTTTTCAAGATAGTGGCACTTTATCGAAACAACAAACTTATCTTGTCTGAATAACATTTTTGGTTGAAAAGTTACCACTACTTGTGAAGAGTCCCGACAATATTCATCACAAATATTGCATCTTCGCCAATATAAAACATTTCGATGATCCCAACGATTTCACATATTAGAAGGTTGAGTGGATGTGCGGAGTAATTTATTCACTACTGTACACGGAGTTTAAAGGCTTCAATAACATGACGTCGTACTCGGTCATATACAGTCCCACAATAACCTAAATGATTATGCTTCGCGAGTTGAGCAACCAACGGTTGACTTTTAGGCATTCGGCACTTGTGTTAATGGTAAAATTCTTGCTGCTGAATGAAAATCTTCTTCCGGGTATTGTCGACCAGTTTCAAATGTTAGAGCTTTTAAAGGAATAAGGAAATTGTCGACATTCTGTTCCTGAGTTAGCAGGTCATAGGTTAAGAGTAACTTTGAGTTGTCGAGCTCCACAGCCTTAGAATATGTAGGAACATTGGTTTATTCTCAGTTGCCAAAACCAGTCGAACAGTTCGGTTCTAGACAAGATGACTGACAGTCTCCGTAAAAATATGCATTGCCCGCTGTTCTGACTGATCAGTCAGTCAGCGATGCAGGTCGAGTAGGTTTATCCAACACTCTTAACTGTGAGCATCAGAGGTCCTGATCGTCACTTAAGTTTACAGAATTTTTAATCGTCTTGGTAGCGTTGGTTTCCGTGACCAAACCTTCCGGCTTTTAGAGCAGCGTGAGAAAAAGCAGGTATATAATTTACGAATGACATTTCCTTTCTGGCACAGAAGCCTTTGAATCACTTTCGACCCTATTCTGTGTCCGACCTGTTATCGCCACTGACGATAAATCAAAGTATCACCTGTCATTCCAAGTGATCTCGGGTTTGTGTTGGGTTCCTACCTCTAAATACATATTGTTCAATTTTGGATAGCATGAAGTCTCTCCAGTACATAGTTACGAACCAGCCGTATATTTTCAGTTTTAACTCGCCCCTAACTCTGTTAGTGTGGACAGACACAGTCCACCCCGAACTACCAATTTGTATTGTTCAAAGCCACAAAAGCTTGAAATGGCGTATAAGATGCTTCTTCATACCTTCAATTCAGCTCTTCACGACCAGCTTCACCCTTGTTTAAACTTTAGGTGGTAGCAGTCTGAACGGGGGATCGAGCCAGAAACATTTCAATTTACAGGTTAACGTTTTTATCCGCCCTGTCACACTTTCTGTGAACACTGAGTTCAGCCCAACGCAAGACAACACAAGCCACACTTCGATCTTAAAGTATGATTTGGAACTGGCATGTTGATGGTCGCACAACTAACTTCTGTGCATAAAACTACGATGTGCTTGGTGAATGTGTGATGAACACGGGCTTTAAGAGTTGTCCAGTAAATAAACGATTAATGGAGTGAGAAATATGAGAAACATGTGAATGCTTATTTGTAGAGGCCAATCAGACTATAACGGCAAAAATCACCGTGAATGGAAATCACGGTTAGGACCGCTGGTCTGCAAGCAGTCGGATACTAATCAGCCTAGTTGAATTACATATTTGGCTGGCTGAAGAGACAGAACAATCTCTACCATATGCTGAATATTCAAGCTGTAGTCTTCCGCCATAAACCTGTTACAGAATCGGTTTACAGAATTAAACTTGTAGATTCCGTTCCTGTCATTATAATCATGGACAACGAACTCAGTAAATTAAACGTTTTAATTGTTTCTGCGTCTGTATTCCTGGGCGCTGGCTTGTCAGTCCTAGATCTGAGTAGTATTTCAAATCCCTGTTTCTTCGATTACCCCAAGATATGTAATCAGATAATCCGCTTTGGAAAAGTTACCGAGTCGGGCATGAAACCAATAAGTGCAATTGCACATCGCGAGAAAGCTGCCCGGATAAAGTTCAGGCACATTCCATTTAATTGCACGAATTTGTCAGACTCATTAACGTGTTCCAACTGTTGTTCTACTACAAGCATTGAGTCAAACACACATCTCTTCAATCAAGTACACTTTGTGGCTTGTACAAAATAACATTGTTCCATGTCCCATAGCTACATGAATTGAAGCATCCTCTTCTGATCCATGTTTATCTCCCCCGTAATTGTGTTCTTTACCTCGTGTAACCTATGGCCCCGCAAGCGCTTGTTGTTCAACGTCTTGATTGAATACTGAATGTTAATTTCCAAACTGCGGAAACACTTGGGTTGAAATGAGCTCACGGATTTACTTGACCATCGTTCTCATTAAGGCATCTGCAGTGAAACTGTAGGCAGATTTCATATTGCGGTGTAGCTGGGTAACTCAACATCCATATATGTTCTAAGTTGACTCAAGCAATACGGCGTGGAACGAAAACATTGTACCGCTGGATATTTGTCAGGGTGATAAGATGGCTAATTCGGATTGTATGAGTTTACTTGTGATAATGGAGAATGTGGACGAAATTAAGACTTGGACAGTTCATCACGGCAGCTGTCTCGTGCAATTTTGGGATGCTCTGAGATTGGAATTAAAAACACCGAAAATCGATGACATTAGTTGAGTTTGGGGAAGTGTGCAAGAAAGTGATTGTGTCGGTTCGGTAACGTGGGTGATTAACAAGTTAGTGAAGGAAGAAAAGCTGTAGATTTTCGAGCGTAAGTAGTGAATGCGCCTTAGAACAGGCTGTCATCCATAGCCAATTTTCAAAAACAAACGCGGTCTTTGGCTTCGTACAACCACTCTGTGATAAATGAATGGGATAGCAGAGAACCTGGCTATATTTGGCACCAACGCTGACGGAATGAGACATGAGAAGTACAGGTGGACGAGTTCCATTAACCACTGAATGATTTATTTGCAAAGCTGGATAGCGTTAACGGTTTTTCGCTAGACAGTTTTGTCCGTTTTGCATGCGTTTAAATACAGATCAATGACTGGTATTTTCAACCAATGAACACTAATTGGCAACATCCATCGGGAGGCCGTGTTTCACAAGCAATAAATTAATGTTCAAACTCACTTTGCACGAATGCCCTTTTTAATAATTAAATTATCGCGAAACTAGTAGTACTCAAACCCTATAGTGGGTACCGCTTACACGGGAGATATTAGTTTTTAAGATTTACATCCTCGAACGTTGATTTTCCTTGAAACTTGCTTAACAAACAAGTAAGATTTGTTCAGACCCCCTTAAGAACGGCGGCATTGCCTGCTAAACAGTGTACACGGACCAGCTTCCCTTTAACCAGTGGAAGTAGCTGTATCAAAAGCACTTCACAGACATAAACCAATGTTCACAGTTGCCATAGAAAACAAATTTACCAGCATGTCTGACATCAGATTTGCTGTTTTATCAGAAAACCGAGCACTGGAACGGATGCCAAGCCACTTCAAGGGATCTCCTCGGAACTGTTAATTAGCATACTAACTGGACGACTGTAAACCCACTGACCCGAGACCTTCAGTCTTAAATGGTAATGAGGCAGAGGAGGGAATCGCGTATGAACGAAGTCTTTTGTCGCAAACCAAGGAAGATTCCTAACACTGAACAGACATGTCTGTCGGACTGTACCCAAATGTAACAGCCTGTTCAATCATGCTGATAAACTGTTTCTCAACTGCGGTTTGATAACTCTGACCATTTGAACACAAATTCTATTGAACTCATCCATCTTCTCCTTTTGTGTGTTATCACCTATCTGAAAACCAGTCAAAAGGAAAATCTCATGGTTTTATCCAAAGTGAGTCATGAGTGTCGTGCTCTGCATTAGCACCAGCACAAGTCACGCATATACCTCCATTTAAATAGACTGTGAAATTCAACCAGCCACTGGCGTATGAATCGTTGTTTCACGTGACTTGGTTTCTATGTTCTAACTCATGGACTAACGGTCAGACGACTTGTACATCGGACATCAACCGGTTCCAATTCAACTGCGTAGGCTTTAGTTAATTTGCATTGTCTTGTGAGATCTGACAGAAGACACACTTATTGCAAACTTGAGTAGCACTAACATCCCAGGTGTCCGGCCAGAACTTGACGAATACAGATAATCAGTCAATCCTGCAGTGGGTCGATCGTAAAGGCTTATGTGAACAGCAAAACTGCTTGGTCACTTAGAAATCACCACACTGGCTATCGGTTGAATCTTGCTTATAAACGGGCCTACGTTTTTCATGTTCTTCTGTCCACAACAGCCTCTGATTCGACCACTGACTCAAAAGGCACACCTAGAAAGTCCAGGAATCTAATCGTCCTGGGACAGTGTTTGCCTCTTTTCGCGATCATCATCGTACCGATTTTGGTCATCCTGGGCGTCATCCTAATCAGCGTGGTGGGTGTGCTGAACAACGAAGGCTGCCGGTATGTCGAACGTGATACCAGCATTCGTATCACAGACGCAGCACTGAACCTATACCTAAAGTATACTTGGCCGAAGCTGATCGCCAAACAAGGTATTGACCCCAGAATCATTAGTTTACTGGAAATTCCGGCACCGCAGAATGTGTACAGCGGATTGCGTTTCAGTTGTCAGAAATCGGCGAATAGCTCCACTACACCTGGTCTATTACCGTCTGTGGGTTTGAAGAACATAGTCAATGTGTCGGCAGTGGTCTACCAACCGGATGTGCAAAAAGTCATCAGTGACAATGAAAAGTGAGTTTCTATCGAAAAGGGAGCAGTCAGCTGAACATTCGTATCCATGTCTGATATGCTTTGGTCTCCAGCACCTTCTCTCCTAGTAAGTCGATGTTCATCAGGATATCGTCTGAAGTTATTTGTATGAAAGTTGCTGATGCAGCAAGTTATCTCAAGTTGAACGTCACTCACAAGTGACTGGCCTTTTCACCCCCACACAGACTTTCTAGCCAGCTCATTCGCAACCAGTCACCAGATCAAAATTTCGGCATCATCTAAGGCCTTGAACACTCGTAACACTTCTAACTCGTGTTGAGTTGGTCCATTGCAGACAGTAACGTCAAAGTAACTGAAGAACTCCGACCACATAATTATCGGTTTGATTGAACTGAGGAATTACGGTTATTCTCACTATGAGGTGATTAAAGGATCTGAATACTATTCACATAAGTTTGTGGTTGAGCGTATGGATCAGACCAATCAATCAGATCTGCTGTGATGTTAACGGAATTGTGGTTAACATGCTGTCCACTTAACTACGAAGGCCAGAGCACAAACTCCTGTCCGGACGATGCTATGTACCACCCATGAGCTTTAATAAGAACGAACCCCTTTTCTATTTGTTCGTTTCAAAGTAGACTAGGAGAACATTCTATATAAATGCCAAGACCGTGATCCAGTTTGGACAGTGTTTGAGGTGAAGTGATCTGAATCCTGCAACTTACACTACATATCTTATAGAGAAGTGACCTACTAGTAAGTTATCATGAGACCACCGTCATCTGAAGTCTTTAGATACCATAGAACGCAACAGACCTTCAAATGAAAACAAGTGAATCTGCTGCTACTTATCAGATTTGTTTAACTCACTAGCCTCATTTCGATTAATCTTGACACTATGTCTGAGGCATACTGATTCTATGTTTTGTCTGCACGAATGTTCGGCGAAAATCCAACGCAAGTATTTCACACCCAGTTTTCCCTTGGTATTGAATGACTGTTTCTGCGAAGCCAGATATTTTTTTCGGGCTTCTAACTTATTACTGGTATGCAATATGCCACATCTGACATTCTAGAGGAGACTCAATTAACAACAGTCTGGGTTTTGGCCAGATTTGAAACAACCGCTTATTAGTCAGCTACTCATCCGATGATGAGTGGTTAATACCTGTCCCAGTAAATACACAGTAGGTTGTCAATTTGTGCACGCGGTTTATGGCAGCAGATGGTCTTATCCACTCAATGATTTAGAATCAATCAGCCTGATAATATGATGATGCTGAATGACTCAATTGTTCCAATTGCCCGCTAACCAACGACTGGTTCGGAGCAAGGCTTTTTAAGGTGAACCTGTTTCGCTGAATCAGTGTACCGTTTTTGGCTGATCCTCATAAGACTGCATTAAACAGTAACTGAAGTCAAACGAAGGTAACTCCTGTCTATGTGTCCTCACAGTTATAGGACTCGAATGAAACGGATGCTCACAGGTTCTTTCCATTTCTTTACACAACTGGTTTTCTTACTTCAACTTAGGTTACGTGCCACTCACACCAATTTAAGTCGTTCCGCGACTAGCAGGCCGCGTCTTTCGACAGTAGGCGAACAGGCTGATCGGCTTGATGGACAGTGTTACGAGTTCGATGGGAGTTCTCAGACAACTGGATTATACATGTTAAACCAACGTATCACTGAGCAAGTCTGTGAGTACTAAACCGGTTTATCTGTCAAAACGGAACGCCCATGTTTAAGACTATAGTCTTGACTGTGTATAGGACAGATTCACGCTGACGAACCACGGACTAGTATCACTTGCGGTTAAAGTCTGACCTAAACATTGTGATCATTGATTTCCAGTGGAAATCTTGCTGATTCAACAAGGTGTATTTGGTTTACTGATGAGTAGTCGGGGATTTGGTTTGTTTTCAAGTTGACCATCACTCACATTTGATCGCAGCCTTCGATGGCTGGAAAGTCTATCTGAATGCGAAGGCTGCGATCAAATGTGAGTGACGGCTAACTTGAAAAGTGTATTTGATTTTGAAAACTATTTAGACCGATAAGAGCCTCTTCAATGAAACTAAATTCCTGCTTCGGTTTTCAGCACCCTAGTCCAAAAAATTAAGGAGGTCAATTTCTCACAGGTTCTTCCGACTAATATGGACGACCTGTTAAATGCAATCAGCAACATTACGAAAAATCTGAAGGATGCTAATTACTCGGTAAGTTTCCATGTTATTTTGTCATTTGTGACTGACTATAATCTAGACCCATAATCAATTGATATCCACCACTAAACAGCGGCTGTCAGGCGAATGCTTGGTGGGTTAGATGCTCTATTCTTGAAGAGGGTCTTGCTGGAATTTGAGGTCAACACAGCTTTCTCGTGAACATTTGCAGGTAAGCTGTTAGTAAGCGAAACAGAGAAAACGGGTATGGTTAGACAAAGGAAGAGTGTATAATACGTAAGCAGACATGCGGATGGCAGCCAAGTTGCCAGGTTCTAAGATCATCCAGTTTTCACGGACATGAGGTGCAAAAGTGAGTAAACAGTACTGAGCGTATCTTGGGAAACGCAATGTATAGGTGAAGATGATAGGATGGAGCTCCTGAGGTCAAGTCACAGTGAAATCGTACATCACAATCCTACTTACACAATATACAAGGAGCTTCTTTAAACAACTGAAGAAAAGTGCTTGTCTACTAGTCAAACGTGCCAGAAACGCCTATATTTAATCAAGACCACTTTCATACACGCGTGCAAGAATTCCACTTTTCTGCTGAATATGCCGCTTGCTACATTTTCTCTCCAAAGTTCGGTTAGTTTCGTTTACATTAACTTATTGGCACGTCTTTCGAAACACGTCAGAACACGACCTGCATGCAAATAGTTAGCCTGGGTACCCACAGAACGGTCTCATACCTGCCAAAGTGGGCCTCAGCTCGCCCATTCTGCTGGCTCGCACTAGACAAACGCCTTCGTCCTTGTTTGAACACATCAGCTAATGACAGTGAAGATGGGAGATATAACCAGCAGCCCTTCGTGTTACGCGCCAATGCTCTCATCTGCTGGTTGCCTAGGAGATAGGAACATGAGCTGGTTACGCAAAGCAATGCTGACAAAATCCGTTATTTATACCACTTCTACCTGATGAGTCTACACAGAAACAAAGAACAATCAGTATTACAGTCCCGCTTTCATTTAGCTGTTTTTTAGCCTCTGTGGCGAATATTCGGTCAGCATACAAACTAACTGTAATTTTGCAGACTAACTCGCCAAACCTGAAAGGCCTGAGGTCCTCCGTGACTAGCGGTGGCCGATCTTTTATTCAACCAATCCCCCTGCAGCAGACGACGTCACTGGTTCGCCGTCATCCAGACTGAGGTTCAACCGTCCTGATGGTGAATTAATTTTCACTCCCGGATTCCACATTCATACGAACCAGCTCGAAGAGCGACGGGTGCGGTATACGTAATTTTTTGTGTGAAAATATACTACGAATATCGGTCAATTTCAGCAATCAGATTTACCTGCACAATAAGGCCCCGAGTATTCAAGTCCGACACAACTTTTGTTGCACTGAACGGAAACACCATACTTTCCGTGGCGAATCAATACCGTCTATATCCAGCTTTGTACGGCGTTGAGGTTACGGTGTCTAGTAGGACGGACGGGCTAACCATAGGAAGGTTTTGTATGAAAGGTGGTTGTCTAAAAGTCGTTATCAGTGATCGCCTACAAAACCGATATCGTGAACCAATGTGCCAAAATTCAGCTGATCTGGAGCTAGGGCTTTTTATATCGTGCCCGACTCGGTTTGGTGGTGTCAATTAACCTCACCCACGTGTGTGATACACCAGTGTGAATGGAAACATATATTAGTCTGGGTGCTGCAAATTATCCTGTCCGATTTTCGTCCCAGTCCGAACATCAAAATGGTTGGGGACGTAAGAGCGCATCAGCTGGTGATTGGGATTAAGCGAACTTGAAACGCCGGGTCCTCGAAAGAAAGATGCCTAGCGACCACGTGTTATCAAACAGTGATATAATTTTATTGGTCACGATCCTCGTTGAACCTCCAGCTAGTAATTCATAATTTGACCATTACTCACAAATGATTACAGCTTCCTCATCCCTAAAGAATTCCCCATCAACCTCCTTCAAACAGGAGCACTGGCTTCGAGTTTCTCTTCCGTTGGATCTCGACAGTAGTTGTCATTGTGAAGTTTGAATCATCATCAGTAAGCTAATCGTAGTGTTTGTTCGAATTATTCAACCTATTTTTCAGTTGTTGGTTTGGTTGTATGTGATGAGACATCTATGCTTCTGTTTTTATGTTAGGTGCCAGGCATTCATAGCTGATGTGTATGCATGAACTGAATGCATATCGTAATTTGTCTTCTGCTCACTCTAATCGTTAACCTACATGGAGTTTGGCTGATCACAATTAGAAAACTTAATCTTACGTTCACTGAACCGCTACTGTCGTTGTTGCTTGTAGTTACGGTGGTAATTTTACAAACTTTCAGATCATCACCATCTTACCAGCTGGCGGCTGCCAGAAGTATTTATAGTGAACAGCCGAAAATTGAAATTTACGCAAACTGATAGCCTATTCATAAGTCGACCCTAGGATAAGGACTCAGTTCCGAGCACACTTTGTTTCATTCGTATCTCGAAGTTGCTATGTGTCCACCGTTGACAGTATGGTTGAATTGATTCACGGAAGGCACGAGTAGACCAGTGATTATGCTGAGTAAATTAACCCATCATCAGAATTTCCTGATTGTGGTAACTTCTTCCAGTCAAATTTGTCAACATCATGTTTGGCTAATCTTAGTAATGGTTACGCTAATTGGCGAACTGCCGGTTACTTGGTAGCTGAATCCAGGGCTCTTGTCTAGTGGTTTGGGAATTGGAAAAATTCATTCTCCTCCCGAGGGCTAACTTTAGCCTGACCAACTTCTATATCTCGGAACCACACACGTACATTACCTACTAACAATCTTGTTGAGAAAAGGGTTACCACAGGACCAATTAACGGAAGCATTATTCAGAAGCGCCTGTTGGTAGCATTTTAGACATGACAGTTCGGTCATCAGTAGTTTGGGTAAATGAAGCGGTCGTCGACCTGGTTGTCTCACCAGCACGTGGTCTGGAGTTCAAAACCTGGTTGTGACAAGGTTCTTCAAAGTTGAGTGGCTCAAACAAGACAGCAGCACTAGTCAAGCGTTCATTAATGATACTCTTGTTCAAATATAAAAGTTGCCCAAGGATCGGAATGTTCAATTCATATTCTGATAGTCATTTCAATTTCACCAGCAACACTCATTTTCTCACTGCCAACTTTCATGCTTCTCTTGCGTTTCACACAGACGACCATTGCCATTCTTAGGAAGCCTGTTGTCGATGTTGAGAACGTGCGAACCTACTTGAAACAACTGAGGCAATTTGTAGACCCATTTGTCGGCAAAATTGACGAAGCTGCGGAGATTAAGAAAACCACGGAAGAGATAGAAGTTACGCTTGGTGGCGTGACCCGTTTGAACGAAAGAACAAACCGGTTGGCAGATGTTTTTGAAGACCTGTGGAAGTCTGAAAATTTGACCGTCCAACTGAACAAGTTAAACGGCACGGTATCTGAAGCCATACGGGTGAGAACAAGTATTTGCTAAGTAGACATTGATACGATGTGGCTGTAAATGTAACTGTAAACTCCAGGCCCGTTCGCAACTAACTCTGAAATGTGTTATTAAAGAGGGGCTAACCTGTGTCTGATGGCACATAATAATGAAGTGTGTCAATAGGTCAAACTCATATTAAGTAAGATCTGGTGAGAAAGGAACATTTGCGGCATGCTAGGCCTTAAAACTCTAAAGATAGCAACACAAGATATCTGTCCGCTCCAGTGTTTGATCTGGTAAAATGAAAGCACACCAAATTCTATACACTCGCGCTTGTCCAAATAAGGAATTCCTATTGGGACAGAGTCTCAGGTGACGCCGAGATCAGTGACTTCGAAGATCACCCAATTTACGGTCACCTAACATGTTCACAGGTTTACAATTCAAGGCAGCGGAACTGTATGAATACAAAAATTGCTGCTGAGCTGTTCCAGAAGATCACACTGGAAGATTTATCTGACATCTCACTATGGTCTGACGCTGCCATTTGCCAAATGGATCACCCTTCCTACAGGACCATAGAAAAGCATATCATAATTTTTGACTTCGATATATATGAGTTGCTTGTCTTATCACTTGCGCCTAAAACCGATCACGGTTACAATGTTCAGTCTATATGCAGTTGAAAGATTAGCAGATATTGAGTACCAACTGTCGATCTAAATACCGGACCACTCGATCCCATGAATCATTTGGTGAGTTCCATATGAAACAGTGCAACGGGTGGGTAGCAGAGTCCAAATGTGAAATTTCCCAGCTTCTGGTGTGGCATCGTAGCTCAGCTGTGGCGTCAGTGAGACTGCAAATGCTGTTGAATTTAGAATCCACATACCGGACATGGTTCGACGGTGTTCTCCTGTCTCGTTATTCCAGGTTGATTCATAACCGTGTCACGCTTGATGTCTGTCTTACTTAGAGCCTAATTCAGCCTGGTGTTCAAGGTGAGAGATGAACATGAACGACTGGGAGATAAGGACTATCCATTATCCAATTCATAATGCAACAACCGACCGTTCAATCAACCGGTGTTCTGAGGCTGCCTTCTGTCGAAGGCCAACTCTTGATGTCGTTATGGAGGCATAGTGTTATATACTTAATCCCTTTTATTCCCACAACACGATAGCCGATCTCCCGGTAGTCGGCCTTGTCACCGAGCAAAATCCTCCTGGGGATAGGCAGGAGTATGGTCATTCAAATTAACGGCAGTCTAACCAGAATATCCTAATAACATGTTTACGTGATCCTAGTGGGAAGGACGGGTGCCAAATGCAATCACCAGGCTTAGTGTTTGTTCATGGTTCACCCCGCAATTCTGAGTTTACACGAACCGTAGTAGACAATAACCCCCCACTAGTATACAGTCCGATATACTGTTTTATGTTCAGCTTGTGTCTTTTCTGTTGCTAGTTTTGGGCAGACGCTCAGATATTTACATGCAGGCAAAGATTGCAAGTTGGTGTTTTGAACAAGTGTTTCTTAGTCGCCCATCGTCTATCGTTCGTTGCAATGAGTCAAACAGTTCCATTACAGTTGACGTTTCGCAAGATTGCCATATTTTTTTCAATGCTGAGCAAACAAATTAATCCAAACTGGCGGGAATACCATCCATCTGAAGTGAACAGCTTGTATGGTACGTAGAAAGGCTAACTGCGTTCGTATTGAATTACCTGTTACAATGGATGGTATTCAAACTGAATGATGCGCGAACATGGTCAAAATTTCGAACCATGAATTTCGCCGGTCTACTAGAGATTCTAGTGTAATTTCTGTTCCAGGTCTTCCGTATTTATTCTATATCGGGTTGCTATACGGCGTTACCTACATACCGCACTCGAATCGAGGGAGCCCTGATTAACTTTTTCAGCATTGCAATAACAGTCTGGCTCTTCTTGGGGCGACCACGCTTGAAGTTACCGGAGGATCAAGTAGGAAAGAGTCAATTCAATGCTACCCTCGTTCATAATCTATTGTCACCAGCCTCCCGGATTTTAGTGTTAGCTGTGAACAAAAAATCAGACAGATATAGGGTGGTCACAGAGCCACCCAATGAGCCGTACGCGAGTGAGGAGCCAAAAACCATTGCAATTCATCCTAACGGGAAATGGTAGTTGAATCGATTATAAACATTGAATTTGGTAACTGCGCCAGACCTTGATCACTTCCCGCTTAATTGAATCCAGCAGAGTGCCGTGGAAATCATGATGAACTATTCCCGGTTGACGACCGTTCTTGTACGGGCACCCGCTCGCACACATTCGCATCGGCCGGGTGGGTATGTTGAATACATCGTAGAGTTCAACTCAAGGTTGACAGTCGAAACGTCTGAGAAAGTAGTGTATAATTTGATTTCGTTTGTTCCTATAATTTCGTTTAAGGTGACACAAACCGCCCGGGAATTGTCGCTCAGCGTTTTCTTGCACTTACTAGACGTACGCTGTTGGGCTAATGTCTAGAGACGTGACATGATTTTACGAAAAACACATCAAGCATGTAAGATACTGGCTGAAATGAATGTAAGCGGCGGTTAGCTTTCCGAAGTAACTGCGTATAATGCTCCCAGAAAACGCTCCAATACAAGAGGACGTAAGTACATACGTAAGACAGTGGATAAATGTTTTACTAAAGAACAGCGTTGTCGTTTTGAAATCAAATTATTTGTTTGATTTCTCCAAATGATGGAAGCTTAGGTTGCATACTAAAAGTAAGTCTCCAAGATAAAGTGGGTCTGATATATAGATTGACCGAAATTCACCGGGAACGTATAAGCGGTTCGTGCTAGGAACCACTTGTAAGCATGCGTTTCCGGTGAACCTTCCTGTTGCACACATGGGGAACGAATGACCCGGTGAAGCGGTCCGGTGCAGTTTCATTAAACGTGCCCGTGTCGGAAATAGCCACTCGATCTGCCATAACTATCAGCCGGTTCACTGAATAATAAGTGATTTTCAATGGATGTTCGAAGATGTTTATCGTAAAAGTGGCTCTTGGATGACAATACTATTGACACCCATCAGTTTCCTGGCCCCAATGCCCATCCATATGTACTGTGTGTGTGTCAACTTTCGATATCTGCATCGCCGTTCTATCCTGCTGGATGATCCGTTGCGGTCGGCCACTGATTAGCGTCTTTCAATTTCCTAGTGTGTGATAAGCGATCTCCACCGAGGACGCACACTCAATGGGTGGCAGTAACCAATAAATCTAGGCGATCCGGTACGTCCTAAATATATGCAGATAAATCCAATTTTGGATGTCGGTTTTACCGAAGAGAGACATTTCCGGAAGCATTTTAACCTGCAAGTCGCAGACAAAAACAGCACACTAATCATTGTTTTAGTCCACGATGACCAGTTGTTGACAGCTGCTGCAGTCCGTTAACTTGTTCATGGTAGCAGTCTTAAATTTATTATGTGATGGGGTTATATAACATCAAACTGTGAAATTGCACTTCGCTGCTGAGGTACAAGATGTCATGTTACCAGGACATTAGATTTTTTTCACGTTCCACCTCATGGACCTATTATTTGATAGAAGGCTCTCTTTTCTAAACAGACGCCCACACTTATTGGATGTTACTCACAACAGACAAATGAGTTGACAAAATTCCACTCGCCGTAACCATTCACCTCGTGATTTCATGAACCGCAATATCATTTCATTAGAAATCGCGAACACTGTTGCGTTCGTCCTGCTCATATATTTCGTGATGTTGAGGGCCAGAAAATCCAGAACGTCCTTTAAAATAGGTGAAAAGTTTCGGCAGCAGAGAATTATGCACTAAAAGAGCGATTAGAAAGAAACAGCTTCACAAACCTGCACCGCTACCCATACAGGCACTCGACCTGTTTCCGTTCTTTGGTGTACGGTGATAACTTCACTTGCGTCATTGCGGACCTATTGTTCTTTCATGTGGCTGCGTTGTATGCAGTCGTCTGTAATAGCTTTCGTACGCCAGCGCTGTTCTAATCGCTTCAATTTGCATGCCTTACTGTGAATGTGACCATCATGCTTGTTGCTAGTTCACATGTCGAGTAGATTACCAGTATCTCTTCTTTTCTTGTATTTTCCGAACCTGCCCTGAAATGCCGAATTTTGCGAAGAAAAATCGCCAGTTACATCCTATTTTCGGTCAAGAGACTTCCGGAACTTGTGTAACGGCCGAATGTCCACAAGGTAGCAAAATGAAACCAAACGGTTCATATCCGATCAAGCATAGTCTTATTGTTTGCGAATCATTGCTCTACGATCACCGTGAGGCCATTGGGACAGTAGGAGTTGGTCATAACTCCGCATCCGTTTGTTCGTCATTATCGCGTTTCTCAGCCGACCGATCACCACATCAGACCTAGCAGTAATTTTAATTGGCCAGCCGTATTTTGCCCTGAACGGCACGGGTGAAAACCTTTGGAATGGACATATCTTACTTAAGTGATCTGTGCCAAACCAAAATAGGCGTTCTTCACACACCGCGCAACCAATCGAAACGAAACTTACTGATGTCACACCAGGAGGACGAAGCATGCACCAGATATACATGGAAAGTTGTGCTCACAGTCGGTTTACAGAGGTAAGTAGTTAGGTTAGATATACATCAACGTCCGCCCGCAAAATAGAATTTGATAGCTGGCCGTCAATGGATTTGCAGCCAAAATCAGACTGGCATGCACATTCGCTCCAAAGACCTCATTAATGAATTCGAAGTTCCAAGAAATGTAGACTGAGGGTCCTTTCATTAGGTTTGTTGAAACGGTGGGCATTAAAATGGGCTTGCACGCAACTCGTGCGCATATGGGAGTGAAATTAAAACTCTGTTTTTCCGTGGTTGAACTCACAAAATGTTTTATTGTTCATGTGAACTAATCTTGAGTGGCCTAAAGGTAGAATGCGTTGCTTTAATGTCATTATGATCACTCATTAGCTTTCACGTGAGTTTGTATCATTCATGTGTTAAATATTTTAAACCAAACTTCTGGTCGCTGAAAAGTCAACCCAAATGTACCTGCACACCTGACGTTTGATTGAAGGAACTGATTGTTATACTGCACTGTAGTCTTTCCTTTCAGCAGGCCTCAGCAGTAGTATTAGACCACCGTCACCCTTTTTTTATGTTTTTTTTTTTATCTAAAGCTGGGCCTCTGTCTTCGTTGAATGATTCAGTTTCTCACATGACATACGTTTGTTCTGTTTGCCAATTTGACAGTTAATCGATTTTGACGGTAACGATTATGAATTTATTACAACTAGGCAGTTGCTTGTATTGTTCATTGTACATAAGAACAAACAGTGAGTGTGTGTCACTTCTGAAAATTCACATTTCACATTATATAAAGCGTTTTTCCAATTGACAACAAAATACTGATCAAACCAGTAGTGAGACCGACCACTTACATGACGTGGATGTTCAGTTGTTTCGGTCAAGAAATTTATTAACTCTGATGTAGTGTTCATACGACATGACTTGTTTGTGTGCAGTGAAAAGTAAGTGACACGAGTCCAAAGGTGGAGTCCAAAGTTCTTATCAGAATAGACATAACATCACCGACTACTACTCGTACGGATACGCGTTCAAGTTTTGGTTATTTTGACTGCACTCTGTCTGTTACTTGGAATCCTTACAGCCCACACGCTTCATATATTTACGAAAGTGTCTTTGCACGAAAAAGAAAACGTTATCTAATGACGTACTCTGAATTGGAGATATATAATTGAATATGGAATTTGTTGCTCTAGTTGATTGTGGTCAGCTTGAAATTTTGAGTGACACGAAGGTCTTGAAACTCTTCCACAACTTGTTCTTGATTCTTTAGGTGTTGAAGAACAACACAGCGGTCGCTGAACCCGTCACACGTATCTATAGGGAGAGTATGGACAGAATGTTCGTTAATCTAACGCGTGATCTGGAGAAGGTAACGACTCGGTTCACCACCAACGTATTTTTGTGCGATCGTTTAAACGTCATCCTTGTGTCTGTGCTCGACGTGGCATGCGGATCAAGTGGTATGCTGAACCGAATTGGGGCTTACATGTTCACAGTGTTGCTGCTAGCCTGTCCACTCGTGTTAACCGTGCTTCTGTTCCAGTTGTTCCTGCGGCAGCATCAGCACCTGTGTTTGAGTTCGAGTAGTTAATGTATTCCGTCCAATATTTTCAGCCAACAAGGTGACGCAATGCACACCTGCTGAGACATACACACCAGTGATAACCAGTTAATTCATCCACCGATAACGGACTGATCCCGAATGTATTTCCTTTCACAAACTCACCCCAGACAGAGGAATATTGCGGCTGTTTACGTATTTTTTCGGATAAGGAATAACATTTCGTCTTTGTTTGACTAATAAAACTTATTTCCTAATCGCGTTAACAGTCTGATACAATTATTTAACATACTCTTAGTTTGGCAACTAGTGGAGTTATTCGAACGGTTCAGAACACATCCTAAATGGGTACTAGTAGACGATGCAATCCATCCACCGATCGTCTTCTAATAAGCAATGGCCAGGTTCTCGGGGCAGCCGAACCACCTGTTTGTTCCGCGATGGGTTGGGACAACAGGTAGTCCGCTTAGACACACCAACTGTTGGTAAGAATGGCTATTTACGAGGTTAATGCATGGATAGCGCGTTGTTTCAGGGGTCAACAATAGTAGCATCAAACCTAAATTGAATAATTCAGGAAAGTTCACACTGCTCCGCCCGTGACAAAATCTACAAACACACACACGCTCCAAAATACGTTTTCATTATGCTTTTAATCAGCTAAAGCCTTGTTTCATAGAATTTTTGCTGCTGAACGCCCGGAACAGAGAAATTGTGCGTTTCGCTAGAGCCGACGGCTCGACGAATAGAATTCCCTGGTCAACCTCAAGATGCGCAGTTTAACTAACCTGCTAAGAAGTGAGGCTGGGTGTTGTGATGTGTTGGCCCGGTCTTACCTAGTGTGAGGTTAGTAGCATAGTGGTTGCTGCAACTACTTGGTTAGAACGTGGGCCTGAGCTCAAACTTACTCTCTATAGAGCAATGTATTAATGATAAAATCAACAAACTTGAAACATGAAGCTTCCGCTTTTAAAAAGGCACTCAAGTGTATATCCTATCTGCATTCGAATGGTTCATTCACATGTGGGCTTTGGATAATTTGTGTCACTCACACTCCGTGACTACCCATCGGTTGTCAAATAGTATTGCCCCAGGTGTTAGCCAAAACCGCCAGTGACAAGTGAACAAAACAGTCTCGGTTGTAGAATATGGGTTTAAATTAACGGCACTGGGGAGTTTGGAACTTTTTGAGGATAAGGTTGGAGGGAGGTTCCAACATCTAACAGAGGAGGAGTGCAGTCGTGCAGGAGTGTGTGATTCAACTAGACAATAAAACCAGCCGATGGGATGACCAAATCATCATCGTCTCAGTTTACTAAACACCCGACAACCCCAAAAACGTGGATTTGTTGGTCGCTGTTGTGTCGGCAAAGCACTCCGGAGCATACAGCTCAGAAATCTGGGCTACGGTTAGATTCAAAATAATGACGGTAATCGTATATCATTACACAATTGTGCTATATCAGCTGACTTACCAACCGACACCAAAGTCTTGGGAACAGATGTTTGCAGTAGTCTTTGGCGATATATGGAATCCATCATATGGATTCGGGCGTTCAATGAGCATCTGTAAACACCATCTGTGAAACAGCAAGGTTATTGCGTAATGGAAGCTGCGGTACTTCCAGACTCAAAAATTAAACCATACGCCGCAGTATATTGCTCTCGTTAATTGTTGAAGCTCCGTGTTTTAACATTTGGAACACTCCACTATCAATAGGAATATCAAATTACCAAGTGACCATGCAATTCTAACTCGTTAACTTAACTAACGAACTAAACGTGTAAAAGCGGTTGCCTTTCGACAGACTTCAAGCTTCTTTGCCGATGGCCGGTTAAGCAAAGCAATTCTACACCCAGGATAACAGCACAGATTACCAAGTTTGTATTCACCTAACAGTGTTCCAGTTTTCAGTTAGTTTTGCTCATGGCGAGATACAATTCAGTGTGTAGAAATTGACAAAAATCTTTCGTGGACTGATATGGTCGAGAAACCAGAGTAAATATAATAACAGTACAGTGAAATACAAGTAGAATATGCAAAAACAAAAGGAACTAAGATCGAACAAGCGATGGATTTAGAACTGACTGTAACATGAATCCAGCGGAGTGGTGAAAATGCGAAGAACGAAACTGCAAAACAGAGCAGTATATGAAATCTCTGCTGAACGTTACTTTATGCTATTGATAAGGCATATAACTCGTTCACTGTTTGAAGACTCTTGCCCAATCGGAGTGCAATAGGTGATAGTTCAAATGGCCTATTGTGTCAAGGAACTCGATCGTAGTCTGGTGTGTATTAGTGCATCCCAGTACACTATGAAAATGCGAGATCGAGAAATATAATATGTATAGACTTCAGTGAATCTTTCGAAAATAGTCGAACGGTATTAATGGTAAAGTTTAATAGGATTCTACTTGCAAGTGACATTTAGAAGCCAACTCATTGTAGTAAACGCACCAGCCTGTATAA
The DNA here is from genome assembly GCA_008508345.1 of Paragonimus westermani. NCBI lineage: Eukaryota > Metazoa > Platyhelminthes > Trematoda > Plagiorchiida > Troglotrematidae > Paragonimus > Paragonimus westermani. Next base: position 43,890 of record QNGE01004554.1, read on the forward strand.
ATTGTCGCCCTAAAAGTCTAACGTATTCTCGTTACTCGTCAGCTCCGTATTACCTTTTTTAAACAATATTCCTCTGTATGCATATATGCTCAACGTTCCCCAGCTTCTGCTGGTTACTTATGATCGTTCTCCAAATTGACTTTCAGCAAAAACTGTGAAACCGCTTCTAAAACGAGCGCACACACACATTGTCTCAGTTTCAGTTTTTGACGAAACGCAAATGTTCAGGGCCATCTGCCGCTGCATCATTATGGGAGATGGAGGTGCACGTGACAATAAAATTACCTAGAGTTCAATCCTGCATGAAAATGGATGGGTAGATTGAAAGCTGGAACGGCCTAAGCGGCCAGGTTATATATGTCATATTGCATGTAAAATTCAAGGGCAGTGGAAGGAAAGTGATAGACACGATGACCACGATGGCCACAAGTGGTGGAAAGGTGCTAACACAGACAGCCGCAGGCCAAAGGGCGACAGCGATTAGCTAAATATTATCCGGAGGTATTAAATACGAGGGAGGTATGTGCAATTTCGATTTTGTTGGTGCTCGGCATTGGCGCCTTTGGTGTTCAACTATTCTACACTTGAATAAGGTTCCTCTCGTTCATGGGTATTGTATCCCACACATGAATTTCCTGTTCTAACAAGCATGACTACTCCTATCTAATTTGCCTATCTGTGTGTGTTTGTGCTATCCACTCGCGAATTCGATTACTTGAATCCACAAGCACGAATCTTTGTGATTCGTAGCTAATTGATCAAATCTACTGATAGTGTGTTTCGATGATATAAACTGATGCCTCGGAGTGACTATGTGACACTTACAAGCACATATAAACCTGTATCCATAAGCGCCTTTGCCTTGATTTCGACAACTGGGTTTCGGAGTACTTTCAGCAGGCCATTATGAGATAAATATTTGGCAGCTTCGTCAGGCACGAATTGGGCTCGACTGAGATGAAGCGCAGCATAAGGATAATTCGTGTTAATAGAGTAGACCATAATTCTCAAGTACATCCACATATGTAGATGGCACTTTATGCTATAGTCAATGGTATGCGAACGGTGCAAAAAAAATGGGACGTCACAACCAAAGTAATAAGCAAAGCTGAGGCTGTCGGACACAATTTGACAATCACAAAATCTCGAAAATAAAAATGTGTGCAGTAAACCTACTGTCCAAAGCGATGAGATTTTAACCACACATCACTCAGTAGGGAGAATTCGAAGCAAACCTCCCGCTTTCAGTTGTTCAACTGCACCAACGTGTTTGTCAGGTGCCAGTACAAAGCAAAACGAAGGAGTTTGTTGTGTCGTCCTAATTCGAAGTAGAACACAGAACAAATTATTGTGAGTCATCTCACTGTGGATTCGAATCCGTTCATGGATTGTGTACGCAGTCACTGTTTCGCAGTGACCCAAAGCGAGACAACTTGAGTACGTGTACTCGTTCTCTGTTGAATGATGGTTCAACAGTCTTCAGTGAATGTATGAGCGTGTTCAGTGGAAGCGAATTTCCTGCCATTACTTCAGTTGGCTACTCTGAATAACTCAAGCCATGGATACTAAAATATTTACGACCATTGAACTCACTCCAGTAAATATGTCTGCTCAGTGAAACTACCTCGTCTAGCCAGAGCGCAACCATCGAATAGCACAGAACATCCGGCAGTTGAAATTGCCCTGAAATCAAACTGACAAGTTTTGTGTATATTTTTTTTTACAGTCAATCCAAGCATTCTGGATCGCTATGGGATAAATAGGTCGTGGAGTCACTTGGTAACTCCGAGTGCGAGTGGGAAATTGGGCGAGCTCAGGGAACCACCGGAACCATTGGAACACTTGTGGACACCTAATCCAATTATGTGAGGTTACAAATGTTGTGAAAGGATTCAAATTGATCACGATTCACAAACGAGAATTCATTGAATATTCATTCGTTTAACTGTGCATCAAAGCCCAGCTAAGTAACTGGTGAATGTCCGACTAAGTCTATTTTGTTCAGCAATCTCGCTGGGTGGAGACTGACCATTCAATATGCGGCCCCACTGTTGTTTAATGCTGTCAACACACAGTTGTGGTCGGTTTACAGATGGCATTAATTTGGGCCGACATCAAAGTGAGGAAATGTATGGAGAACTGAATTTACACGAAGTTCCTGGGTGGTCAAGAACCTGAAGCATGTGGGTTCTCAGAAAGAACAAGCTTCTTCCTATCTGGCCTCATTTCGACGTATTGAGCACGCATTCACAATTAAAAGTTCAGGTGAATTTAGGTAGATTTCACCAGCAGCTTCACTTGAGATGATTTGGTAAAATCACTGTCAACTTCTCTGATGGTATACTCGATTCTGGCCCCATGGTGTTGAGCTGTGAAAGATCTAGAATAACCTCTATCGAATTCCGAACCTAAGAACCTCGCAACAGGTGAGTGCACATAAACGCGCGCATCGCATTTCGGTTGTTGACGTGAGAGAAGAACTGAGATCACACAATGGAGTGTTAGCGGTGGGAAAGTCGGCCAGTGTGTTTCAGACTTTTACCAAACTGGTATAAGTTGAGGTTTTGGCTGTCCTTGGCTGTCTTGTCATGTGTTCCGGGTTGAACTGCATGGCTCTCTCAGTAAAAATCTCACCATCTGTTTATCGATGTGGATGACTGCTTGCGTGCGCAGGCGCACAATATATTTTGAAGTTACTAGTGGTTCGTCCGATCCTTTGATTGAACGAATGCAAAATCGGGACGTGATTAGTTGTCTGCCAACATCGAGCGAACGAACATAATTTAATCAACAACTACATGGAATTCCTTTACTTCTTTAAATGAAGTCCAATGTCTGAAAAAGTAGTTTGTTGGATGGCGCAAACTACGCTTCAGTCGACTTCAGTTACTCGGAGATGTACGCGCCTACGCTGCAAAAGAATCGGTTAGCACAAATTTTTGACATAGACCAGGCACTGTGTGTATGCGGCTCTCGTTATTCATTCACTACACTTTTTGAGGGTTTGCTCACTTGCGGTATCACCAATTTAAGTGACGGAAATTTCCAAGCACAGTGCATCCGGATGAAAAACAGTGGTTACGTGCCCACTTTTTTGGTTGTTCTTAAATGTTGGATTTCTTGAATCCGTCAGCGGGCGTTAGTTGTTAGTCTGACAGTCAACAAAAAGAATATTCACAATGCATACTATGTACGGAGGAATGTCAAAAACGGACAAAGTAACTGTGTGTCAAGTGATACAATCCCAACGAACCGTGTTGGCGAAATAATGCACCGGTGGAAACAAAGCCTGTAGTACATGTCAGAACACGCAATACTCACAAAGTCACACCCCAGGCCAGAAAACGGAGGAAAGTGGGAATCTTTGACCAGTGAGGTTATCCTCAAGGTATATTGTGACTGACAATTTCAGTCTGCTGTTGCAAGCAAGGGATTCAGTTAAAGCAATACCCCAATTGTGGATCGCAGAACAACTCTGCAACAATTGTGCAAATGATAACAGAAATGCAGGTGCCCTGTCTTTTGTCCTCCACACGGAACCTTCCATCGCAATGTCCTAAAGAGACCTACTCTCTGCTTGAGCGGATAACTGGGTTCCACATAAAATCGCACTATGCACAGAACCTCACTGCTCGATCTGATTCAACAATGTGAGCACATATGAATACATAGTTGGCAAAATCAATGTACTCAAACCTATTTCTGCTATGCTAAGCGACATTGAAAAGTCACTAAGCTCACGCAGAATTTCACCACGAGCAGATGGTTTTAATAAACTCTTCTAACTTTGTGCTTTTGTCACGCTATTAATCAATAACGTGTTGAACACGACGCGCAGAATGTTTGATTTCATTCGTAATAAATTGAGTGCGGATATCTTACACGAACAGATTATCCACACCAAACTTGGTACGAACAAAGTTAAACCGCCCGAACGTCTATTCTATTGAAAACAGGATTGATGACCAGGTTTTAATGCTCAGTAATTTAGACTCATTGAGTGGCCTGTTTCAGAATTGTTTTACTAGAAATTCTGTTAACATGCATATGGAGGTCACGTAAGATCTACCATGGTAAGGTCAGCATCCGGTAGGTTTGAGCGGAGTGGACGAATCCGTGACCATTAAATAAATAGGCAGCAACTGTGTCCGACGCTAGTTACCAATCTTCACCACACTTCAGATAAGGGTTTGTCAACATTGTATTAGAGCACGCGAGTTAGGTGTGTATGGTGGGAGCTTCCGCACATCTATCCGCATGTGAAAGCAGGCCGTTAACAATCACGTGAAGTTGGTCGAAACGTAAGCTGTGCTTCTCTGACAGTTCTTCTCTGAGCGTGTTAAAGGAGTGTACGTCCTTTTTGGTACTGAGCGTTCCAATTGGATATTGTTTTTCCTCTAAACAAAATGAGCATTCATGGTCAAAACTTTTACTCGTCAACGTTCAATAATTACCGTTGCATCCTAATATCTCCTCCACTTAGCAGATACAGAATTGTTTTAAATCTGACTGAATTTTTGCATCACTATTCAGAAAAATTTTAGGGAGGCACAGAAAGGCGGACGAATTAGGATTGTTGAAAATGGACTGTGTAGGTATCATTTTGATCGACGGTGTTTGTAATAAGTCACGTTGATTGTGCATGTTTTTATTGACGCTAGAGTCACTTATCACCAAAAGATAATGACGCCAATAAAAAGCATGCATGTATAAAACGTAATTAGCAGTGTGACATATACAAACGAATAATGAGCTAGATAACTAAGTGTTTGAACTTATCAAAATCCTGCTAGTTCTGTACACTTGATTGTTGCAGATCATTGCTTGAATATGCAGAGACTTGTGGGTGAGTTTCAGAGAGCAGGGTTGATGTCAGTATAATCCTTGCCTCGTAATTCCTTTGCTATGTGAGCCAGTACGAGCCTCGGAGCCAAAATCCTTTCGGTGCCACTGTGTACCACTTAGTTCATGTCCTCCAGTACAGGCACGACGCTGTTGTGTTAGGTGTCTCAAACCTCCACTTGTTTTTACATG
>QNGE01004555.1:0-13840 GCA_008508345.1 Paragonimus westermani
AGACGATGGCCTTGTGATGACTTTCACACATGGGAAGCGTTTGGTGCGGGAAAATTTTGAACCTCTCCACTTGTTTTCAACGTGATGTATCAATGTCCCGAGAATTATACGAAGCAAATCGTTGTGAATTGAACAAACGGGTGGGAGACCGATTATACCATCTTCTCTCCGAGTGGCGTTGTCAGTGCGTTCGCACTTGGTGTAGATTCCTCAGAGTTCAAGGGGCATGCTAATCTAGACTATGAACTTTGAGATCACCAGTCTATGTCTCAGATCAGAATGGGTGACTGATAGTGGAATAACAAGCGACGCCCCCACTGTTTGCTGAACGTTCTTATATATGATGTAGTGTTTTCAATAAACTAGAGACAACCGTGAACTATGAGGTGGGCCATTCTGCTCCTGACTATACTGGTTTTGTTATTGAGTGGTGTGGAAGACGTGTCATTGGATGCAAAGTATCTGAAAGCTTTCACCAATGAGTTGATTCGTTATGTGAATGAAGAAGTGAGTTTTTCATCGATCGTACATTCTATACGCACCTCGGCAGTTGTTCATGACATTTGTTTTCTGGTTTGATTTTTCCGGTTTACAATGACGTACGTACATGTTATTGCACTCTAATATTCATTAACCTTCGGGAAGTTGCATGCTTACTAGTGGTGGCCAATATTTGAGCCGGGAAACTTTAGATTGCGTTTCAGCACTTCATGGGTGGGCATTATGTGTTTGGTATCTGTTGATTCTATTATAGGCTGACAATTTATTTGAGAGGACACACAAGTTAGAGTTTTCCGCACTGACTATGAATTATAGTGGTGAGTAGTTGTGTATTGCAATTTGTTCTGTTCTTAATCACACAAATCGTATAGGAACAGTGCACGATGACAAACATGAGAAATAAAGCGTGCGCGCTCGTGATCTCAGTTCTCGATAACAATCACTGCATACAGGTTTCTCAAGTGATATTATTACAGTGTTCCCAGTTTGAAACTTCGTGTCGTTAAAGTTAGTATGACATGCACGTAATTATTGGTTTCGCGTGTGCACCCGATGCTGGCAAGCAAGTGTCCAACACGTTGCAATATATTATTGTGTACGTTGAGAATTACCAATACCACTGGGTCCAGACATGTTATGTGAACCGATGGCTAGATTCAGTATGCAGTCTTCGTACAGAGAGTATAGCCGGTAGCGTCTCCATACCAAATGCATAGATCAGTTGTACGTACACAAGATGCATTTGTTTATTCAAATTTTGGACATATCTAGCAAAGTTCACCGAGGACACTGCAGTCAGGCGTGAACTTCGTGTTATCACCACGGACCATTCGACCATTCGACTGGAAATCAACAGGAACTGGTCTACAACACCATACAGTCTATCCCTTGACTGAGCAGTGTGTTGGGAAGTGCAGTGCGGTTGCGTATTTGAGTTTTCCCTAGTAATTCGCCTAATTCAAATCTGTGAATTCTTTTTGTGTAGCAATAAGGCTCTGCTGGCCAACTGCTGAAAGACAGCACAGGTGATTCCACTTCATAAGGATTGTTCCTCCATTATGCTTCGGGGAATGAAAGTACTGTGGTGGTGTTAACTCGTCTGATGGTCCGACTATTAACGAAACCCCTGCGGGAGGCGTCGTTGCGAAGAATTTACGTGATGTATCATAAGACTTTAATTATACGTGATTTATACGCAATACGTGTCACAAATAATTCACCACTCTATAGAGTGACTGAAATTCCATAGTGCTAATGCGATGCCTATATCTTGCAGATTCTAGTATGCACTTCTGTGTGCTTATGGCTTCCAAGGTCACGATCATGCACTCGTATATGCATTATATGATGAGACGAACACAGGTTGTACCGACACTTTGTGGGTGACTCGTTTTGTGTATATTGGCGTTTGCAATGTGGGACAATCGGACAGGGATTCGTCGCATGGATTCCCTGGATTGTTGGCCCATGTCTGCCGGATTACATCAAACGCATCGCGACATGCTATGACAACCGACTGCAAGGTGTCTTTGTGGAATGCAATTAGCCACAGATTTTCTGAGGACAACTATGTAGCAGCATCTGGCGCAAGTTTACTTCTCGGAATGAGAGCTCGCTGACGCCTTGACGAACTAAATGCTTCGGGAACGAAGTCATAGTGATTTTAGCCGATCGAGTCCATCGGGAGCTTCTCTTATGAGATCTACGTGAGTTCATTTCGCTGTAAGCTATCGAGTGCACGAGGATAAAACTGATTTGGAGCTGAACTCATCCGATGATTCCTAACGTGTTCGACCGCTCTTGATCTAACTGATCTTTTTCGGTCCATTGAACAGCTACGAAAAGATGCACCATCGATTGATGTCAGCTGATGAAGATGAATATCTCTGTTCTACCATACATCCAGGGGACTCACAAATGTCGATAAATATTAAGTCAACTAACTACCTAACTTAACTCGACTAATTCAGTTCAAGTCAATTGTGTCTTGGACAGTGACGAGTTGAAAGATGAGACGCTCGTTGTTGATCACAATGTGGAAAGTGGAGATGTTGTTCTGAACATGTGTCATTAAATCACAGAATTTACCAATGCGGTTACTGACCAGTATGCCAAAAGTTGAGCCAGACCACACCAACGTGATTAATCCTTTTGTTTCAGTCTGGCGCCCTTTGGAAAGCGGCACCTTCACAAAGATTCGAAAATGTGGAAGAGTTCAAAAGACTTTTAGGCGCTCGTCGTGAAGGTCCAGCTCTGAGAAACGCTCGCAGAATGACGATTTCGCATAATGTTGATACGAACGCCCTGCCAGAATCCTTTGATGCTCGTGAAAAGTGGCCGAACTGTACTACAATCGGCGAGATTCGTGACCAGTCCAACTGTGGTTCTTGTTGGGTGAGTTTTAAATGAGTTTTGAAACGAAATTTGAAGCTAGTTATCGGTACTGATGGGGAACAGCATATTAGTTAGAGACTAATATTGACAGTGCGCACGGCTCTGTGGTAAATCCAGTTCGGTGTTCGTTCAATTATATTGGTTCCTAAGACACTGAACATATTAGCATGAATTCCACTACAATTCAGCAGCAGTCGATTGCAGTGTGAGAGTTTGATACAGCAGATTTTCTGTGTGCAAATTCCTGACTAGTTATTCAGTTTACTGTGAAAACTCTGTTTGAATTTGGAACGAGACTGTTCGTTCATGCACGCTTAGATAGGTATATTTCCTCACGTATGTTTTGCTTGAGTGACTGGCGTAAATTACGACTGGATGATTGGCCTGTCACGTTGCTTAATCGCATACAAACAGCAGAATAACAAGTGTATTTGGAAGGTTTGGCGGAGTGAAATTCCGTGATGGAATTATTGCATAATGTTCCGAGTCTGGTGTATTCCGACGAATTAGAGCAGCAAAGGCGTAAAAGTGTCTTCTGGGGAAAATTTAGCAACGGTGGAATCTTTGACTAGGACACGAGATTTGATTATGGTTCACACCAGTTACCCCGGATGCATATGAATGACGAAGGATTTCAACAAAATATGCTTGTATCGCTTCTCGGTCTACTAGCGTGAAGTCAGGCAGAACACGACTGTGGAGAAATACACGGTAATGCTCAATTCAAGTTCGACAAATGAATGAAATTCGTCTAACTATATAGCATGAATTAGTTGACAAATATGGTCATTTACAAGTTGTACCAATGTCCGGTTGTTTAGGCCATTTCACGATTAGGTGGTCAAGTAGGGTCAATTCTATAGCCGTTGCACTCTGATTGGTTCATCGGGCTAGCGCGATACCCACACGCATCTTCACGCCTCATCCTGGTTGGCTCAACTGGGAAAAATTGGCACACCAGTGTTTTGATAATGGAATATTTCGTCATCTGTTACCGATGCCCTGATTAGCTTATTTTGATGATATCGTCTGCTAACTGATAACTACTTGTTGGATTTGGCTGCGTCTGTTGTGAATACGTTCCAGTAGGTTTATTGTGGTTTCAGCAAGACAACTTCTATTTCAAGTGTATTCCGAAATCAGGTATGTCCCTGATTAACACCCAACGCGGATGCGATGAAATCGGCGTGTTTAGTGACAGCCAATCCCCACGTCTGGCACCAGTGCATGGCATAAAATATGTCGGGTTTCAAACACCGCTTACGAGACCTATCCACCTGTTAGTGTCCTTGCGATTACAGCGCGTATGAATCTCGGTTTGTCCACATGGGCTTCCCGTACGGATGGTGGAAAGAAGCTTCGCTGTTCTATTCATATTCGCACGTGGAGAGCTGATCGTGGGGCCGCGGACATAAGTTGTCAATCGAGAAGATGTTGCACCAGTAGCCACTAATGACCATCGGTTGTCGAGTACTGGGTTGAAAGCTGCGCTCTAGGGCAAAAGCAACGACCCGGAGCGCTTCGGTCGTGCTCATTGAATCGCCGATTAATGAGCAGTGAATTAGTGATTCTGCATAAAACTGCAGCAAATTTTTTCTCACTAAATGCATGGCCACCACCACTGAGTTGACTGGTATCCACTTCGGTCGCAGTCTCTAATTGGTACACCTCCAGGAAGCTACGGAATCGACAAGTGTGCCTTAGAAACGCGAGAGTTTGTGAGCTGCACACTTTCATAGTGTTATCGCCTTGTCTCGACACAAGAGTGTAATAGATCAAAGTGAGATAGAGGGAAAATATGAGACGCATTACACTTTCACTGACATGCAGTCCCGCTCACTCTCTCTCTCTCTCTCTCTCGTTTTAAACAAGGCGTTTGGTGCGGTTGAGGCCATGAGTGATCGATTGTGCATTCACTCGTTTGGAAGAGTGAACGTGGAGCTGAGCGCACGAGATCTACTCTCCTGTTGTAATGAGTGTGGAGATGGCTGCCAAGGGGGCTGGCCAGGAATGGCCTTTGATTATTGGAAGAACTTCGGTATTGTGACTGGCGGTTCAATGGAGCAACCAACTGGTTGTCAGCCCTACCCTTTCCCACCGTGTACACATCGTGGGGAAGGCAAACGTCCAAAATGCCCAAAAAAGATCTACCCCACACCCACCTGCCTAACCGAATGTCAAGCAAAGTATCCTAAGACTTATGAAGAAGACAAATATTTCGGTGAGTTTTGTTTGTTAGAGGATTCCGTGAACAGAATGTTACCATGTTGTCAGTGCTAAAACGGTTTGCGAATATACTCATCGATCTCGAGTGAGATGCGCTGGAGTTCGATGAGATTGGGCAAAACGGTGGTAGACAAGGAAGTAGAAATTTGAACATTCACGTGAACGTGTTGTTGAATATCTTGTACAAATGTTTGAGGAGTGCCCAAATATGGATTGACCAAGTTGTGTGTTTGTAATGTCATCTCAACGGTTTTATTTAGCACCACCAGGAGCAGGTGTCCAAAATGGAAGCACTGTGATCACTAATAATACTCATCTGTGTTGGTGACAGACCCGATTACAACCGTGTAACGGAATGTTTGAATAGTTCAAATCATAGCATATTATGAATGCAAGAATCTCCTTTGGTTCTGTCGTTACCCATTTTGGTCGCCCGCTTTTGATGCGGTTGTGTGATTAATCCGCATTCCCTGTCGATTTCACTCCGTGTGCATTTCACTCTGTGTGGATACGTAAGGAAGCCGATCAGCCTTAATTGTGCTCCAGTCGTCGTGCATGGTGCGCCGGAGGGATCATATCTACACTTAATCCTGCGCTCTTTAAGCAACACGTCCGCATGTCTGGTTGGCACGAAAACCGGATTGATGATAGTGTGCACGGTTGTTTCATCGCCTGCTGTCGGACAATGCCACGAGATTAGAGGACTTAACCTACAATCAAATCGGACTGTTTGTGGTCGTCGATTACTCGAGAAATTTTTTGATGTTCGTTGTGAACAAGCTGTTGGGGACAATAAGAACTAGTTTGAACAAGATTTTATGGGGTTTATATTGCAGATTGTTTAGCATGTTATGTGGTCTGTTTCGGTGTACTTCGTTAGACAATGCGGCTAGGAAAATTTGATTGCAATGGGTGTTTTCCCTGATGATTGCATGTCTGCACCGCGCCCAGCGGTTTCCTCCGGACCAGAAAACTACGCAGGACCGGTTACATATGCGCGTCTAGGCTGTCGATCCATGATAGCTCAGCACTGAGTCGTACATAAGAGTCTCCACTCTGCGTGGTACCGACGGCGCTGAACACAATCGAAACAGCCGTTTAGCGCTTCTGACTAGTGGTACGAACCGTTTACCCGAACTGTGGCACGGTCAAAGCAAGTCACCGCATTCGGAACGCATCGCATCTGCGCATGCAGAACCCCTCAATCATATACTGATGTTATTCTATCAAGACTGCACGTGTGTCCTCAACTGCACTGTCTCTGTATTACTCAATCACGTAAGTGGAAAGCGAAACATTAATCATCTTCCGACCACTTGATGGACTATGTTCAGTGTCCGGCGAATCAAGGGAATTTGTTAGTGGAAGAACGAATTTGTGAAAGGCCCGCAGGGTGATCTAGGAAACAGTGTGGTATATTGTGTTTATGTCATACCACTTGCTTAAATTACACACGCGTCAACATGCTTACTTCTATGGTTCGTTGTAGCTTCTACGTCGTATAACATACGAAAACAGGAGCAAGACATCATGTATGAACTCCTAACCAACGGTCCGTTGGAGGTCACCTTCAGAGTGTACGAAGATTTTGGCAACTACAAAGAAGGAATTTATCATCATGTGGCTGGCGAACACAAGGGCAATCATGCAGTTCGATTACTGGGCTGGGGTGTGGAGAATGGAACAAAATACTGGCGTCTGGCGAACTCATGGAATGAGGATTGGGGCGAGAAGGGCTTTTTCCGAATCGTTCGCGGGACGGACGAATGTGGTATTGAGAGTGAGGCAGTAGCCGGACTGCCACTACAGGCGGTCTGACAGATCCAGATTGATTCCAGTGGATATTGTGTGAAAGTGACGACTGCTGTGTTGCTTCCTATTTGTGTACTCAATATCTAGTTTCCAACAGATGTTTCGGTCACACGGTGATTGATCAGTTTTGTGCCACACACTGTCAATGGAATTCGGTATTTTCGATGGTTTTCGTCACATTGACTGTGAAGATTTTAGATGAATACTGTGCGGATCAACGAATGTGAGTGGATGTGGTAAGAATTATGGTATCGTTAAGTAGTTGATTTGGTCTATCATACATTTAACGCAACACACATTTGATAACAGACACTAACAAAACACGTCATGTTACCAGAATGCTACATAGAATGTCGGTTTGTTTCCTAATATATCCGTTTCTCGAACAATTAGCCGATTTTTCATCTTGTCCAAACAGCGTCACACGCAGACTGAGTGCAATTGGAGTCCCGTTTATTGCGGTTTCACTCTTCGCTAGGCTGTATGGCAAGTATGATAGATGCTGGTTTGTAGTGAGTTGTACAATTGTACGTAAGCTGTCATTTACTACGTTATCAAACGGGTGTAAATCGTCGTGGTCACACAATAAGGACGGAGCGAATAAGCCATAAGCATATGGACAAACCAGCATGTTCATGACGATTTCATTGAAGGTAGGATAACGAACATGTGGTTAGATTGTGTCACAATTCAAGTGCAGTCAAATGCTGGTAGTTAGACCGGTCGTTATGGCCGTCATTCGTCCACCACGGCTGTCGTGGATTCACGAATTAGGCATCGTTTAAGATGTTGTACGAGTGGGGAGAGATTAAGCGATTTGCGGTAGCTCCCGAGATTTTTCGGGCCGAATATGTTTGTGGATTAATTGAATGTTTGCACCGAAGTATGTGCACAGCGATCGGGGACGAGCAGAACAATAACCTCATTCGATATCTGATCAGTGGGGCTGCCACAACCCGTTCAAGTGACACAATAGATGAGGAATGACGAGTCATTTCAAATGTGCCAGTTTGAAACGACTATTCGGAGCTGTTTACTCACAGACCTAAGATACGTTGCACAAATCGGGCGAACCACACATTTTGGAGAGCAACCCATGCCACATTTCACTTCTCCTCAAGAATGGTTTTGCTTCGGAAAATATAAGTAACGGAATTGGCGTGGTCTCAAGCGAGACCTATTCGAGAGCCAAACTACGCATCCAGTCAAATCCTATACCAATTTCATCTCCCCTGTTGAAAAACACATTATCTGCTCATGTTACTTCTTACTGTGTGTACCACTTCGTTCGTTCCTGCGAAACGAGCTATATCAGCCACACGATTCGGTGACTATCTGAACGCAATCGAGAGTCTCAATTACCTGAATGAAAGCACGAATTCAAGAGTCGTTGCTGAGTGCTTGGTTGGAGGATACGCTATCATTTTGGGCATTTTGTTTCGGCCGATATTCCATCAGAAATGATAAGCATAGATGCGGTTCACTCATGGTTCGATGCAGAGTGCGTTGTGTACTGTTTTATCACGTACGGCCAACAGGTAAGCCCATTGATACTGTGAGTGTAGCCAGTGCAGCTGAGTATCAACCAATAACACGGGACAGACATCAGCTGTTCTGGCGAATGACAGTGAACCCAGTTTTACCCGTTCAGATTATAATGAACTGTGAAATCCACAGTCCAGCACAACGGAACAATGTTCCAGGCAATCGATAGAGTAAGGATAAACGACCGACCTGGACTATTGCGATCTGGGAACACTGAGAAAATAGGCGGGTGAGTTTGTGAGATTGTGATGCAGGGGCAGTATGCACACCTAGTCGTCGTAATCCTCAAAATGCCTACCGGTCGATTCGGTCTCAAAAACGCGGGTTGTATAAAACACTTGAGTAAGTCGATCAGCGGTTGATCTAATTATGGTGAGTATTCAGATGTCGGTGCCGTTTGCATCAGATTCGTCGATCCTTTGTTCCATAACTGACAGAATTTGTGAGTGTTTGTTAGGTTCGGTGTCCAGTCTACAGCAAACCACTCGGGGCAACATTCTCAGTTGTGAGATGTCACCAAAAGATATGTAGGATGCTACAACATTGGATAAACCCTTCAAAACCGATTGGTTATCACATAATTCACCTTGTTTAGAGATCTCCAATTATTCACTGTGCCTATCGCTGATGTACCGGAAGAACTGTAATTTTGGAGGAGGCTTGCAGGCAGCATGGTTGACGCGCGGGTTATCACAAAACTGGTCACATGTAGTTGAACGAAATTGCGCCATGTCCTTTCATCTTGAAGATGTCACGAAATAACGCTCTTACGTGTGAATCCTCGGTCAAGTACGGGTCTAGAATGTTTGCACTTTTCTGGCGACTGACGAAGCGTGTTCTTTCGAAGATATGGACGTGGTTCGTGTTTAACGGACGGTTAATAAGTGTATTGCCTGCCGCAACCTGAAGCTAAATGTGAGCCGCCGAATCGTTCACCATTTTCTTGAGAACGTACTCCTTGAACCCATCAACGGATCGCTGTTGACTTCACTGATGTGTACAATATAGATCTGGACTGTCCTATTGCATGTAGACAATAGTGGCACGATCCTCGCGATGAGTGAGTTCGCTTGAGCCAGCGCATTTTCGCACAGCAGACAGATTGATTCGATGGTAAAGCATTCCGTAACCCCTGTTATCAGGCACTATGCTACTATCGGTGGTCTTTCATTTCCTGATCTAGGCAGTGAATCCCGAGCTACTTACGAGATAACGCCCCATGTTATACTTCCACATCATGATCGTATGAATACTTCTTCGAGAATATGAGGTTTTGTTTAAGCAGAGATGCACTTCAATCCTACAGATTATCTGTGGCTTGTTAGCTTTCTGAGAATACGGGAGTGTTAAGATGTACTGCTCTACGGTCGAATTGGCGATTGTTTCCACTCGGGCTCGGAGGAGTTTGAGTTTGAACGTACTACACCGTTTTGCCTGAGGCAATCCCGATTGATAGCTCTAGGGCAGATTGACTGAAACACGTCACATTAATCTGCAGTAGAGCATGGATGTATCTAATGGCCACACAATATCGTCACGGCTTTTACATTTCTGTCAATCCTGTCATTCGAACTACATTCAGATTAATACATTTTTTCAGGAACACTTTAAAGAGTCAGCAGCCTGGTATGAATAAGTGCAACATCAATAAATGTTTTAAAATAACCCAGCCAAATAACCATCACACAATGATTCTGCAAAAGAGGTAAGCATAGCTGTAACATGTGGGTGTAGGTGGGCTATTGTGCTGCATTTAAACAACTTAGCAGTGGCAATGGAGACACCTGACCAACTCCATCGTTTTGCTCTTGGCTCCACTGAGCAATGCTACGAACAATGTTTGGTCCAAAACAAGTGTTATGTGAACTATTGTAGATTCTGCCCAATAACCGTTGACTTAAAACGACCTGCTTGTTTCTCACGAACAAGCATCAGTTGTTCAAAGCACAACAGACGTCAAATCGTACTGGCATATAAGCCCATACTATTTGCGGAAAAACTTGCATCACCGAATTCCACTGAAAAGCAACATTCAATCGGGCTGTTTAGATGACTAAAAGACTGACAATGCAACTGTTCGCATCCATCAAATAGAAAAACTCACCAAAATTTTCACGAACAATGCATCCAGACGCCATTGATGGCGTTTCTTGACAAGCGGGTTTTTTGAAAAGCCACAGAAAACTGACCAAAATGGAATCAATTAAATGTTTACCATCAGCATATTTCTTCGGGTATTCTTCTTGGCATTCTGAGGCGCACTCAGGAGTGTCGTAACGTTTATCGAGACATGGTGGAAGTTGGCCTTAACCGTAGTGCAAACATGCTATGTGTTTTTGAGAACAGACGGTTTGTTTCCATCAGATTCACACAATCTGTGATGAGAGAGCTCTAGTTACCGAAAGAAAACAAGATTCTCGCGTTCACATCCATTAATATCAATTCCGAATTTAAGACAACGCCACGACAATTGTACAAGGCACAACATTACAGTGTTCCGAATTAGCGAGATTTTGCAAGTCTAGGTGTGTCTGTTATAAACGAACTATTCAAATTCGGTGAACAGGGTAAATTTTTGACGAAACGAACCAAAACTTTTTGCTCAGGCGGGGTTGTTGGAGAGTGAATCAGTTTTAGGCACACGAATGCAAGCCTTAGACAAAAACTAACTGGGCAACTTAACGGATCCACTGCAAATATCCGTACGAATGTTTTTTGTGTTTCCGTCACCTTTATTAGTTTTCAAGTTGACCATCACTCATATTTGATCGCAGTGTTCGCATTCAAATAGACTTTCCAGCCAGCCTCTTTCGAAAAGAAGCGCTAGACACGAGTTTCACTCTCATTAGAGCTCATCAGCAGTGCATATCCTCGCCACGACCGGGATTTGAACTCCGGCCATTCCAATCATGACGCAACCGTGTTAACCACTGCGCCATTCACCTCACATTAGGCACGACCGAATGATCAAATCTGAACGCTCAACCACTCTGGCTTGTGAGCAATGATCAGGTTGCCCGATCGTCTCGAGAGGAGACACAGTTATTGCCTGTTCACTCAGCTCTAATGCGGGCGAAACTCGAGTCTAGTGCTTCTTTTCGAAAGAGGCTGGCTGGAAAGTCTATCTGAATGCGAACGCTGCGATCAAATATGACTGATGGTCAACTTGAAAATAAACTAACTCCCCGACTACTCATTAGTATGCTTTATTGGTGTTTTAGTTTGCATCATACGTGATTAAGCACTTAGAGTAATGTGTAACGTCTCATATCTGGTTGTATGCTGTTCATCTCATCTAGCTTCAAAATGTTCCACCAACTCTTGTAGTACACAAAGTAAGAGTTGTGCAAAGATGTTTTGGCGCTTTGCAATTACTGTGTGGTATTCGCTTCACGACAGAGAATGTCTTTTTCCACTACTGTAAACTGCATGACCTCAATGACTTGTTCAAAACTTCGTTGGAAACCTTGGATAAACCTGTCATTTATTTGCGATGATCCACTGTATGACAATGTTAAAAAACTGTCTAATTAGGTGTTCGTTCAGCGAACCGGCTTACTTATTGTTTGACCAACGCGCGAATTATAATCTCTCTTCCACAATGAAAGTTTCTGTTCGGTTGTACGCGTCAGATATGTGCCGTGGTCTACAACTAATTTGTTTTCTGTTGTCCATGATCCCTCTGTTGGATTTCCCACTGCTGCACCTCATTCCTTGCCCACACATTTTATCGGATCATCCGGAGCTGTTTGCTTGATTTGTACAGATTACATTGGTGCGTGTAGGAACATTCAAACAGGAACGCTAGTTCGCCTTGTCACGTCACTCTCATCAATCGTGATCAGTCTGCGGATATTTGCCACTGCTTCTAGTACCCTTTAAGGAGCAGTCTGTTCCTTGTCTTTTCTCCCATTCTGTATTGCACTCATGTCAATACCCAAGTACCTATTTGCACTGGACATGCAGCTGATGTGGTTTTCCACCAGCAACACAACATTCTAACTTTGCGTCTATTTTGATTAGCAGTTGGTCTCTATTCTCATAATGCTCACAGTGTCACCGTCTACCTCCTAACAAGTCATGACGTGTGGATACACTGTGTTAGCTTATACATTCTACTCAGTGGATGAATGTTTTATTGTTTACGTACAAAGATATTGAAGGCTTGAAATTACAGTGGGGTCACCACTGTTCGCTCTTTGCACAAGGCAGAGTAGTGGGGTTGAGTTGCAGTCGTTTCTTCATGCCGTAACACACGAACATTTCTGGGCTTAACAATGAGCCTGAAGTTCTTCACCTGATTGTCCAGTTACTCCTTCATCAAATGATTTTACTCGGTCAGTGATCTCGGCTCTCTTTTTGTTCACTGCTATGATGTTTGATGTTTGCATAGTCATTTTCTGGACTCATTTTGTCAAGCGTGTCACCGCCCTTGTTCCAACGTGAAGTTCAGCTCTGCCAACGCGGGCTGCTCTGTGTTCATAAGCAATGTTCGATTTGGTGAATTGCTATGTGGATTTCTGCAATGGTGCTGAAATAGGTCGAGGACAACTTTGTATACTTTTAATGGCATTGCCTCAGGAACCTATGAGCAGCAGCAGATCTCGAGGACTGTTCAGGACTGTTATTAAGTGTCCATAAACAATGGCAACATCCTGTTAAAAAGTTCATTGACAGCTGAATGTGGTTCACCTTTCTCACACATATCGTCTGTAACCGTTTGCCAATATCGACGTTGTTTAGGGTTATTAGTCCTTCAAAGCGTTGTTTCTGTAGTTCTGTCATTCTCACTCGATTAACGTTTGCCTTCTGGTAACCTGCCAGTCCAACCGTTGAACAGACTTACTGGTCACTTTGTGTATCACTTCATAGGATGGCACTCCGGGTTGACCGGTTTCTGTCAGCCATGTTAGTGTTCGGCAACAGTACGTGTTCACTTCGTCCTGAAATTCTTCGACCTTCGACATATGACTTATGATTAACAGAACCTTCGGAAACGCTTCTCTTGCAAAACGTCAGATTGTGCAATCTGCATGGTACTTACATTTCTAATATAGCAAAAAAGACATCGGCCAAGATCGAACAGCGTAGACCGTTCTTCGTGAAGCCATTTCGTTCATGATAAGCTTGATCCTGAAATCCACATTAATGATTGGAACACAAAATAATGACAATTGTTGTAGTTTTTCGTCGAACCTTATTTCAGTCTAGACTGATCTGATATGCGACGAAAAGTAATCGATGGCCTCTTTTAACTGCACACTTATAAACCATGCCTTAGATTAGGAAGTGTTATTGTGGTGGATTGCCAGGTCGGGGGTGCGAGTTTTCGAACGCTCGGCCGAATACCTCAACATGGGGG
>QNGE01004555.1:14042-32956 GCA_008508345.1 Paragonimus westermani
AGCGAAAAACCCTCCGATAGAAGGCACCGGTCACGCACGTAAACCGGTTAGAAGTGCACACGACGTGCGAACGGAAACCGGGGGGTGCTGCGGGTTGGAATTGCTACTCATAAACGAGAGAGCGCGCGTTGCATGTGACTAGCGATTTGGACAATAAAGATTGTGCTTTGTTGGACGCCTTCTCGCTACATTATGATTGTAAAATGTCAAGATATTTTCAAGAACAGAGCATCACCGTTCATGCAAAACAGTGTATCTGTCTCATACTGGTTTACTATGCTTCGAGCACAAATCAACTAGCTTTTATTTTGTGCCGTTTGACAAATTCACTGTCGGCTGAAATTTGCCTGCATGTGAGTCGTTCAGTAATGATATATTGTGGTCAACAGAAGATGTCGATTTCTTTCGAGTAGAACACTAGCACTGATGGGTCCTATTGTTCGTTATTTGGGTAATCGAGCCAAGGCGGTCTACATTCTGATCAGTCTGTGGAATTCAAAATGTATAAAGATGGCTGAGTATCCGATTCCAACTGGAAGATGTCTGTGCCACCTACATTTATGCGGTTCCTGTTGCTAATTCTAAGTCGACCGAAGCGCACGCTCATCGCTACTGTTCCACACTTAACTAATCCTGTCCACTACACCTAGCTTCCTTCATTCTGTAGGTTTCCAGTGGATCTAATCTATGACATACTCTGGATCCTTCCGCATGTAAATATACCCAGCACTCCACTCACAATTATGTCTCTCACACACGTACTTTGTTGAGACCAGGATATGCAGAACACGAAGCTAAAGTGCTACTACAAAAGCAGTTTGGGCAGAAGTTGAACTCTGTGGTCCTCGTGAATCAGTTCACCTAGTTTCCATTGTGTAATATTTACTGATGTGCACAAAGACCCTGGAGTGAATCGAGAGTAATACTGTAATTCACCTCCAAGTGTTAAATCGCAAACATGAAATACATGAGAATTATAGCAGCTCAGGTAATCCATTACACATTTTCATCAACTTCATCAACCTCAGAAACATGATATAAGATCATCAGAATGAATATCAACTTACTACGTCGTCTCTAACGGAAAACTCTCTATCCATTTCTTGAAATAAAGTCGCACTTATTTCGGCAACATCAGCTAGATAATCAATATTCTCATTGATCTCGCCACCGTCATCGTTCGTGTTAGGGAACACCAGCTCGAACTTAATTCAGTTCGGCCTGTCCCCACCATCAACAACAATTATACCTACATATATAGGTAGGATTCTTAGTATCCATGAGAAGTTTACAGAACAGACCAAACTGATGTGGATTATATATATGTGAATACGTGTTGGACGTTCAAAGATGAGAATATGAGTCAGCAGATTTTTTGAATTCATGGGCCACTAAAAGGAGGTTTCCGAGTCAGCAAGTTGAGATGCAAGAGGCGGAATAGGAACTCGACAGCCGTGTGTCAGTCATACGGTAAGTGTTGTGCGACAGACGGCGGAAAGCAAGTGGTCAGTATGAACATTGGGGGTACGGGTGTATATTCAACTTGCGGATTCTAAATGATTGATCTCCGTAAACCGGATAGTTCGTTTGATGTTAGAACACTAACGAGTTCTCAATGAACTGGTTGTTCTTGCTAGGCACAGGTGTCTTTCGCAAAGGACGTCAGGGTTGGTGAAGGATCCTGTATATCATATTCAAGTCTCGCCTGATACGCTCGAGGTGCATTGTGAGGAGCCCCAGTATTTGTGTTCCAAATGTGTAGAGTAAAAGATTTAATGTCCTAGCCCATTTTATGGCTCTTCTTTGTAAGTTCTCAATAAGAATAGGTTTTCATGAGACATGGACGACAAGTGTGGATGTTCAGCTCAAGACGAGAGTGCACTACTGATTTCACCGTATTAACGACACAGTCGCGGTGTGCAACGCAAACGCAGACTTGAATTCCTTAGCCATTAAGGTTGCATGCATAATCGTGTTCAATTGCAAAGGACAATGGAGCAGTTTCAAATGTTACCGAGAGATGGACTATATTTAAATTGTTTCGCGGCTTCTCTTCCTATAAAAACTATCTATTGTGTGTCAGATTTCATTTCAGTCGGCACATCACAGTAGTGAGAGAATGATAAGATGTGGGATTTTGAGTACAAGGAGAACAGGTGGCAGAGGTTTTTATAAATCCTCTTGGCACGAAGCTGCTCGTGAGTACGTTCCATTCATCTTAACCTTTCAGGTAATCCATGAGACAGACGATTGAGATAATTCCCTTGTCATCAATGCGAATCTTAACACAGAATGAGTAATGACCTAATCTTTGTAGGACTTTGGATAAATCCACAAATACAGCATCGACTAGTTTAACTTCACCACCCGTCACTGTTCAATCTCTGATGAAAATAAGCAAATCGATAGCTCATTGGCACCGATAACATCGGTAATATTATCACAGTCGCCGCTAGTCTCATCACTTGTATCAAACAAGAGTGCTGCTAATGCGTCTTGTGATTTGCATCTGAGTGTATCGTCCACAGGTTTCACAGGTCATGCAGCAAAACATTGTACGCACTGCACTTCTCTTATAAGCTATAAAAGCATCACTATAAGTCAGACTGAGG
Source organism: Paragonimus westermani (assembly GCA_008508345.1). NCBI lineage: Eukaryota > Metazoa > Platyhelminthes > Trematoda > Plagiorchiida > Troglotrematidae > Paragonimus > Paragonimus westermani. The sequence continues at coordinate 16,655 of QNGE01004555.1, forward strand.
CCAACAGGAAATGTACTGTTGGGACCAGTACATGAGTTATTCAACGCGGTCATTTAAGGAGGAAAATTTCAATGGGGTGTAAGGTGTACATTATGTAACTCATTCATAACAGTAGGGATTAGAACAGGCTCTTTAGACACAGGTTGGTCGTACTGTTTTCCGTCTCTTCTAAGATCCAGCATGACCTGAGTTATCATCGAGTACATGACAGTCGATTTCAAGTTGTACAGCTGATTAACGGCCGAATTATATTCATTGAGTGTTTCGAACGATATCATCACCATAGTACGATTAAAAGCATTGAAAAAATATGTCGAACATAATTCACTTTTGATGATTGGGAACAGTGGTGGTGGTGTTCGTAGCTCAGGTTCGTGGTTTTGGTGTTGATATGTTCGCTGAGCTTGGCATTTAGGTTGCAAACGTTTCATCACCAAGCAAGGTGACATCATCAGTGTGTGAGTGTTTCAGTGTATGGTTTTTAAACACTTACGCACTGACGATATCACCTCGCTTGGTGATGAAACGTTTGCAACCTAAATACCAAGCTCGGCGAACATATCAATACCATAATTCACTTTTTTTAGTCCGGTCGCGAAGCGAGTCACTAGGATGAGATCTTAATACCGATCAGACTTATAAGTCATATATTAGGTTAACACTTAAATCATTTTGTAATAGTTTAATTGATCAGTTACTACAGAATCATCTTTTAGCTAAATCTCACCTGTCGGCCATCAAACGATTTGGTTTGAAGCCAATCTGTTTGCAACTCCCGAACAAACTGCTCATAATGAAACATCACCTAATCAAGTAGTCTGGCCACACCAGTCATGACAGTGCAAGTTTTATAAACCGAATGCTTGTGATGGATTCTTAATAAGCGGTAGGCTTGATAAATAATGTGTCCAGTATTCATCTGTTACGCGCTCTTGAAACTGGGAGACACAACTGGACAAATCCAACGTGTGTGATGTACCTAGAGTCTTTTAAAATACTGTTGTGGTTTAGGTGTTCCGCAATTGTTGCTGAATAAAGATATCTGGTAGTAAAATTCGAAATCTATATATCAAAAACCTACAACTGGTTATCAAGTCAAGGGATGAAACACAAGTGACTTTCTAAGGAGAGATATCATTCGCGCACATAAACGATAGTATAAGTAGAACGCATTAGAGGTAACCCACATAGGAATATTTACTGTCGTACAATTTTACTGTGAGGAGAGAACTCCTCAGTGATGTGATGGTGAGTGTATTAGTCGCATATATTGCAACTGGTAGGGCTACATCACTAATAGTGAAGTATTGACTGTTTCACAGCAGCAAGTTAGTTTTGCTAGTGGTAATAGACGGCAACCAACAAGTTTATTACGTTTTTTTAAATAAAGGTTGTACAGGAGGGATAATAACTTGCGTCCTTCGTTCCTTTATTAAAGAATATGAACAAAATATGAGGTATATACTATCGCTTATGTATGTACGAACACACTAACAAACTAAATCTTTCACACAGAATTATTTAACTGAAATCATTCGGTAGAGTTTTCAGTTTTATTGAAGAGTATTTCGTAGTAGTTTGTTAGTCAAGGAATGAAATGGTATTGAGCAAACTGAGTTTTCACTTAACGCTGATCCCATAGCCAGGCATCCGCGAGTAAATCATTTCACAGAAATTCTAACCCAAACGGTATACCGAGTCGGGTTAACGAACTATCTCAACATACCTTTGTAAACATATGTTCGTAAGTATGCGACCATCTGAGTATTTCTGATTAAACCACTCAGCTAATCCCCACCCCGTGTTTTGGCCACGATGGTCTACCAGAGGCAGCATCTGCTAAGGAACGTTTCAGAGACTGAAAGTAACGGAATGTTAGGAATCGAAAAGAATCTGTGAGCGCAAGTAGATAAGACAGAAATACGACATTTCATCAACTGAATGAACCACCGAAACATTGTTTTTGCTGAATGATAGATAATGAAGAGCTGCATTCGACAGCAAAATATTATCGATTTTTTTTAATTGACTCAAAACTAACAGTTTTGTAACACGCAGTCGAAACCAACAAGCGCACATGGATTGAATTTGAATTGTGTAACAGAACGTGCTGCTGTGTTGTTGGTGCGGTCCTAGTTTTATTTTGTGTAAGTCGTGTGCATGGGTTACTGGGTGTTTGGTTCATTCTTGTTTGTTTTGCTTCGTTTTACAGAACTGTTGTTGGAACCCCCTGTTTCGGAAGAACACTGTGAGTGTGACGGGTACTCAGAGTAGAAACGTCCGATTTGCATGTTATACTTTCCCAGGGAAACGCTACAGTTTTGGGTTTACTGCATTACTTGTAGACTCTGACTGGACGTTATTTAGCCGTGGTTGCAAAACGATGAGCTGGATGTGGCATTCCTCACTTTTATATTCGCGATTTGCCAGTTGTGACATCGTCAGATGGGGCGGATACAAACTGAACTACAGAGTAGTGAACAAGACTTGTTTTCTGTGTTTGATTATCAGGCTAATTACAACACAATAAATATGAAAACAGTGACTAGTGTGAGTCAGATAAACGGTCATTATAGGTTAAGGACGACATGTTTGTTATCAGTTACGTGATCACTGTTCCAAATTGTGGGCTTGATTGTTTGTGGGCCAGGGGAGGTTAAGTGTCCGCACGAACTTTTTCTGAGCGCAGAGGTCAGGGTTGCGCAATCGGATGCTGATGGCTTCGGCAACGGTCAACAATGACCTGAAGTAAAACAGAGGAAATGCATTGCTCCGTAGATCAGTGACCTAATACTTAGCACCAAAATTTCATTAAAAATGTAACATATGAAGCACCGAATTTTCCAGCTCGTTGAAAGTTGTGACCTATATGGGCCAAATACTAACATGCCACAAAGATAGTAAGAAAATCAATGACTTTAGACTTTGTTTCCCGATAACATGACAACCGTAATACAAGTAATCGACAACAATTGACGTATTGGTTATCATTGAGAAACTGTTTCTGTAGTACAGAGAGTAATTGATGCTTCCCAGTAGTAGACTTCTGAAACATCTTCTCTGGGTGAACTTGCGAAATGCTTTTTCCCGACAGCTCAGAAGTGATTGCAACATACAAAGATCGGATTCAAAGATAAATCGGATTGGAGTGTGCGACTTCCATCCTACAAAGTTTGATGTGTTAAGGTAATCGACCGACTTTGTACGGACCAGATCATTCAGCTAACAACATTCACTAATCTGGTAAGATGGCGGCTGTTTTGAAGGGTACTACCAAGTAGTCATGTAACTAAGTGAGCAAATATCTTTCAGCCGATTGGTGTGCGATAATTTGGTGCTCAATTTTACCTCGTGAAAAACGGGTTCACCTAAATGAGGCTATTTATGGAACACTGTATCAGATAAGAAAATGTAAAATTTGCTCAAGTTTACTCCGATTGTTCTATGGAAGGAGAATATGATAGGTAAATGGGTGAAGAAAATGCAGTAGACATCTCTGCTGTTCCGTGTGATGTTATCGTGTTCTCCTGAAGGCTTCATTCTTAGAGGCTGAGAATTGTAGCAGATAAATCGTTGAAGAGTAATGCACATCGTCTTGCCTTAAAACTTTCATACTGAATGTTGCCTGATAACTCAGAAATCAAGAGGCTGTCTGATCAGCTGTGTTCTCCGGTCATGTGTGGACTTCCGCTTAACTAGATCACTGCCAGACATAAGGAGGATGAGCCTAGCGCCATTTCAGTCAGCATATCATTCACAAAATTCTGATTCTAAATGACATTAATTATGATGCTAGGTGAACACAAAGGTTGACTGAAGTATGGTGGTCAATTTCACATTTCAGTAACAACCCAAAAGGCCATGTGATCTGTCGTGTTACCGGCACTAAGTTAAAGATGTTACTGCGGAAACAACACAAACAAGACTGTTAAGGATGACATCCATGTCTGTCCTTTATCCGCTGTTTAGCTCGACTTTCTGCTACCTTGGTGGTCGAGCTGTCGATCCGGCGGACTTTGCTGAATGTGACTTCGGTACTTGCAGGTTCATCCTCGTCATATTGGTCAAAGGGGAGCAGCCAGACAAAAGGTAGATGCGTCCGTTATGGATGATGACCGTGTATTGTGGTTTGGTTTGACTTGATGTTTGTTTTTGCCTGGTCTGATTTTGTGCAAACATCTAATAAGTTTGTCTTCGCATTATTACTGTTCCTCTAGGAGTGTGTCGGATTTCTTGGGATATGACTGTCGAGTCTGTGCTACACAATTCATGCTGTTGTCTGTGTGTGTGTGTGTGTGCGTCACTTGCTGCCTCCTGACCCTTTCTGCTACCTTGGCGTGGTGGTCAGGCTTGCGTGCTGTTTTGATCCGGAGGGCTGTGCTGACTGTGACTTCGGTCCTTGCGGGTTCAACCTTGTCAGATTGGCCGATGGGGAGCAGCCAGACAAAAAGCAGATGCGTGAGTGTCTGTGGACTTCTGTCCATTCTTTTCTCTGGCTTTGTTGGTGCATTGTATGATGAATGGTCTGCCTGGCTTTTCATAGTTTGGCAAGATATTTGCTTTTCATCCGCATCTTCTTTAGGTTGCACTAACCTGCAATCCTATACTGCAACGCTTCTTGTATTACGCTTCAAAAATCTTTCTTCCTAATTTAGATCTCGTCATTGCAGCCTCTCTCTGTTTAGTTTCCGAGAGATAGGGGTTTCCTTTCCTTATTAGCCAATCAAGTGGCTAACCAGCATTGGCCGGCTGGACACAAAGGCCCCACTGGCACACCTCCCGGTCTTATTCCTTCGGGTTTACACTGGATATGTGGTGTGTTGGTGGAACTGCAATTGGTGCAGCGCAAGCCAGTTGCAGTGATGGATAAGCGCAGGCGTCCTTTGGCTTCGGTCACTGTGACAGGCTAATCCGAATCGGATGCCGCCAACCAACCACTTGCTGCCTTGAGGTACAGGTTTTTGGGCCAAAAGCTTTGGTTGAGGGCCCTAATCGCCCTTCTGTCGAGCTCTGAGCATCCTGACAGTATCCATAGCCCACGTATACCATGATATCACAACACTAACCGAATACCATACTGCGTCGGCCGTCGCGCAAGATAAACCTGGTCGCCCTATCTGTTGCACATGGCAGGGTGGATAGGCGAAAATATGCTACTGCCAGAAACACCCTAATACTTCCCCTCGAACACGAATCCCTGAGCAGATAACGTTTAATCAGGTTTCGGTGCCCCAATGACCAACTTGAGACAGGCCCGGGGAAGTAAGATGCTTGCCATTGAGACGTGGAACGTGCGTACACTGCTGGATCGATGCAGCGCCACAGAACGACCAGAACAACGCACCGCTCTGATCGCGATCGAACTGCGTCGATATGGAATCGACGTATCAGCCTTGAGTGAGGCAAGGCTTGCAGACCAAAGAAATTTGCGGGAAGAAGGTGTTGGTACACCTTCTACTGGATAGATTGCCCGGCAGACGGTACTGGGAAGCACGGTGTCTGTTTTGCAGTCGCTGATTGAATCAATGCGTTGATGATAGGCGAACTGCACGGCATCAGCCCCCGAATGCTGTCCGTACACCTGCGACTCGGTCGAGGTGAGTGTGCTACATTTATTAGTGCTTATGGTCCATTTATGTTTCACACTGATGATACAAAGAACCAGTTCTGCGACCAGCTGTCCGCCACAATCCGGTCAGCTCCGGTGAGTGTCCGAGTACTTGTTCTGGGTGACTTGAACGCTCGAGTTGGACGCAACTCGGTAGCCTGGCCGGCAGTCCTCAAACCCCACAGTATCGGTTCACTCAACAAGAATGGTGATTGTCTGCTGCGTTTAAGGGCTACTCACAAAGTGGCTATCACGAACACTTGGTTCCGGCTGTCTGCGACAGGCATCACGACGTGGATTCATCCACGAAGCGGTAAACGCTATTTACTTTTCTACGTGGCCGTGCGACGGCGGGACATTCGTTTGTCCATCTATGCAAGTCTGTTTACTGTAGCTCTTTTGGAAAAGGACAAAAATTTGGATATCAAACGACTGGAGAACTCCAAGACGAAAACTGCTCTTCAACTTGGCATTTCCATTTGTGTGCAGGACGCTTCTGTATCTGCTACTCCTGAACATAAGTAGCAACAACTCAAAAGACAGATCATGGCAGCGGCCAGTGGGACGATCGATGTGGAGCGTAACAAACGTGCGGACTTGTTCGACTTTTACCACTACCACAATGAACCCAGTTAATAATAAAGCGAAGAAGACCACGTTCCGGCATTTCCGCCATTAACTGGTCGAAAGCGTTCGCGGAATTAAAGACAACTGGTGGAGAAAGCGGGGTGAGCGGATGTAGGTTTACACAGATCGTCAACAACACAAAGAGTTCTACGATTCGCTTAAAGCGATCTTCGGTCCGTCTATCCAGTCTACCATTTCACTGTTAGACGTGGACACCGGATGTTCTTGCACCTAGCCAGAGTAGACCATGAAAGTGTGGCGCAAACACTATTATCAGACCGTGTGACTGTGAACAGCCTACCGCCAGAGGCCATCCAACCTTGAATTGCTCTCACCTCGGATTTGCTAAAGTTTCGCAGAGCAATTGGTCATCCGCGTAACGGGAAGGCTGTACACGAGAATGGACTGCCGGTTGCAGTCCTGGAAAACGGCAGAAAGGCGTTGGAACGCGCTTTGCTCCAGCTAGTTCACTTCATCTGGGAGCACCGGGTGATGCTGCAAGACATCAAGGATGCCCTTATCGTACTTTTGTTCCAAGGTAAGTTAGAAAGCAGTGCGCCCACAGCTACCAGGGTATCAGTCTTCCAAGTTGCGCAGGCAGGATACTTTCCAAAAAGTTTCTGAACTGACTGAATATGCAAGTCTTGGAGACAAATGTTCCTGTAGAGCAGTGTGGATTCCGGGTGAGTCGAAGCACGATCGACTGTTCGTCAGCTTCATCAGAAATGCAGAGAACACAGTAATCCCCTGTATGCCCTCTCCGTGGACCTCACCAAGGTATTTGATTCCGTAGGCCCCGAGGTATTGTGCACGGTTCTTGATAACTGTGACTGTCCAGGTAAGCTTGTCAGTATGATTAGAATGTTGCATGTGGATATGAGGGCGAAGGTACAATAGTTTGGACAGACCTCTGATGATTTTAACACCGTCACTGGCATGAATCAAGATTATGTCTTAGCCTCAGCCCTATTTAGTTTATATTTGGCTGCCATGGTAACATTTGCTTTTCAAGAACCTGGACAGGATAGCGTTGAGGTGGAGCACCGGACGGATGGGCGTCTGCTGAATATCCCACGTTTAGGCGCCACAACCCGGCTATATACCTCAACAATGCGTATGCTAGTGTTCACAGATGATAGCTCATTGTTGGCACACAGTGAAAAAGAACTGCAACACCTAGCGACGGGCTCCGCGTTCGCGTCATATAAGTTTGGACTGGATATCAACACAGGTAAGACTTCCTTCCTCCAGCCTTCTCCTGGTGGAGGTGCTGTTTCTGCACCTTCACCCCAAATCCGCATCGATGGAGACATTGTGGATAGCTGTGGGGATGTTTCCGCATGGGTATCAATTTGTCGGTAGATCTGTCCGTGGACCGCGAGGTAGAGCTCGTATGATGTGGGTTAGTGTTGCTCTCCAAAGTCTCGAAAAACGTGTTTGGAAGAACCACAACCTGAAGCCGAGCATTAAGCTGTGTGTCTACCGCCCAATGGTGCTGTCTGTACTGCTGTGCGGCAATTAAACGTGGGCATTATATCCACGGAGCGTGAGCTAGCTGAGCTGCTTCCATGTGCAGTGTCTAAGGCGCATCTTGGGTGTTCAGTGGTCGAGCAGGGTTCCGGACACTAAAGTGCTAAGACGAGTGGACATGGACGGGATAGAAACCATGTTGATGCTGAATCAGCTCCGATGACTCGGTCACGTCCGCAGAATGGGCGATAACCGTATTTCGAAGCAGCTGCTGCGTGGTTGAGTGAAATCAGATAGGCGAAATCCAGGTGGCCAAAAGCAGATATACCAGTATGTTGTACGGGTAAGTCTTTCACGTTGTAGCCTTGGCTGTAGATGCTGGGAAGATATGACATTGAACCGGGCGTCCGCAATTTCAGCGAGCAGTTATTGCGCAGATGATAACGAAAGCTCGCGGTACACAAGAAAACCATCGGTGCCACAGGTCGCGGTAACGTGGCTACATATTGTCGCGATGTGCGCGGCCACGAACGCGCTGGCTGTTTTGGATTAGAGGGTCACGAACGTACTCATAGTACACCTTCGGCCAAGAGGCGACGAGCACGTTAGGCTTAGCTCAGGTAGGTCATACCAGTATATCCATCCTATTCCTGATTTTGATTATGTCGACCAAGACCGTGTTCATACGACAGCTAAGTTGTTCCTCTTTTTCAGAAACTTAGGTGTATGTGGTCCTCTACCCATTCCCTTCAGTTTTGTTGGTGTATTGTATGATGAATGGGTCGTGTGTTCTTTTCGGACTCCAGTCTGAATTTTGTTTTTTATGCTTGCCTTTTTAGAACGCACAAGCATACATTCTTTTACTGAAATGTTTCTTGTATTACACCTTACATATCTTTGTTCTCAGTTTAGACTTTGTCAGTGCAGTCTCTGTGTCTGTTTATTCTCCGAGAGATAAGGGTTTCCTTTTTGTGTTAGTCAATCCATCGGTTGACCAGTATTAGCCAGCTGGACACAAAGGCTTCACTCACACATGTACCTGTCTTATTCTTTCGGGTTTATACTGGATGTGCAGTGTGTGGGTGGAACCGCAAGTGGTGCAACGCAAACCATTTGCAGTGAAGGTTAAGGGCAGGTGTTCCTTGGCTTCGGTCATCGTGAATGACTAATAGGAAGCGGATGCCGCCAACCATGTAGCTCGACACATTACACAAAGTTAAAATTCCTCTTCGTTTGAAGCCATCAGACTTTGATGAACACGTGATAGGGGAACTGTGTATTCCTCCGGATATATCGACGAACGGTCATAAGATCGCCTCTAAACGAGCATATCATGTCTGATGGAATATTATCCTATCAACTTATATTTGCTATCACGAGTTTTGCAAAATACGACAATTACACCTTAATACGAGACAACGGCTACCACGTTCACATCGATGCTAGTTACATTTTTGTCCGAATACAGAGATTCCAGTACGTTTGCCTTGCATACTTATCTCATTCATTACATGGATTAAAATGGTAACAGCTCCAAATAGAACGTAGGAGTTAATTTATTGCAGCTTTCAGTCAGCTCGCATCGAAGAGAAGCACTAGACTCATGTGTCTCTCTCAATGTACCACATTAGTAGTGTAATGAATTTTGACTGCAAGGTTTCTTGATTGGAGAAGGTTCAGTCAACCAGTGTTCACACACAAGCTGGTAGGGACGGACTTATGATCAATCTGGCACCAGCCAATCACAGACGGGGATCAGCCGCTGCTGACTGCGTATCTGCTATAAACAATCGAGTTGTTATGTGTAAAGTTGTGTAACAAGAGAGCAACAAACTCGCTAATCAAAACATGCTTGTCGTTTAATGAACGTTAACATTGTTGTTCCCCTACAAAAAGGTGCTGTGTTACCAATGAGTTGAGATTACTTAGTGTCGCTCGGAATTCCGTCCTTATTTTTTTTCGATTGGGTATCCCAGTACGTGACAAACAGTGTTCATCTTTGAGAAGTCTGGAAGTCTGAATCAAGTTACACTTCCGTGAGACAACAGTATTGCACCGCCAACCTCACACTAAGCACAACCAAATTATCATATGAGGCTACTCGGCTATATTTTCATCTGAATAGTGCGCTGCATCAATTAAAATGCACGAAGTCGTTCCTGACCTTAGGTTCCAGTGGTCCGGTGAGATAGTATTCTATGAAACATTCTTCAGGAAAAGCAAGGTGTAACTTAAGGCAATCACTACACTTTAAATTGGGCTAAGTATTTCCGTGGTGGCTGCAAGTGAGACATTTTTTATCCGACATAATGGAAACCTGTGTCTTGTTTTATTCACCATTCAAAAATGGCTTGTTTGCAACGTTTTCGGATAGAGAGAATATGGATCAACATTCACGATAAAATGTTGATAATCAGTCACAGAGAATAAGTCAGCCTGGTTGTAAATGATTTGACAACCACTTTGGAAGACACCACCGAAGCACGAAGAGTGAAGGTACTTGTCCGCCTTTCAGAGCTGGCTTTACAGAAGTGGCATCTGTTTGGATTTGAGAACTACTGAAATTCTGTTTAGCTTAACTGATGTTGCGCAAGTTTACATTTCCATCTGGTGTTTGCTTACGTGTCAACTGGCTTTGGAAGTGTTCTGACAACAACAACAACAACAACAACAACAACAACAACAACAACAACAACAACAATTTCCAAGTCGATTTCCCTCCTAAACTCTGGCCACTTTAATAGGTATGTAGTCCTTATTTTTAATGCATAAGCTATAGTGAAAATATTCAGTTAGACCAAATTTTATGCATTTTATTACCCGCAAATTTATGAATTTAACTGTTAGAATCCAGTAAACATCAGAATAGCTTATTAGATAGTTTGGAAAAACGAGTGGAGTTTAGTTTGTTCGACTGGACTCGCACCGCGCAATTTGAAATGCTTACTACATCTCTAACATCCGTTGTTCCGGAATGATCTCCATATGGTACACGAAAGGAACAAACATACTGAGTGCTTCTTAAAACTGATTTGCTAGTAGCCGGAGCTCAGTGTTGACATTGATAATATGGATAGGAACTGCATTACCTTTATCTGTACAATTTCCAATCCAAACCTGAGGATGAACATTGTGGACCGGTAGTCACACGCTGTGGTACAGAGTAGATAACTCTAACCACTTATCAACAGGTTTCACGCTTCAGAGCTAAATAATGAAATACAGTGGTTCTGGTCAGTATTTGGATATTGCATTGCTGTTTAGATCACGCAAATTTGGTTCGGTGGCGCAAGTGTACCCTAGACTATGAGCACCGGCAACCGATTGCGCTTATGTGGAAAAACACTATTAACGGTTGCTAATCCATGACAAGCGTTCTCGCTTTTTGACTTGCAAGTTCGCTGCTAAGTTCCACAACCCTACATTGATCAACTCAGTCGTTTGTACCTGGTATGTAGTTCAACAGCATATGATCGCCGTTTTTGACTTGTTGGCGCCGGTCAACAACAATTGCGTGTGCAGCAGTTTGTGATAAACTGTGATTGGCTGAACCTTCTCCAACCGCTCCAGACCAATCACATTACATACTTTCTTTTTTGATAAACTTGTTCACTTTAAATTCATGATGGCTGCTCAACATCAGTCTCCCTATCTAACCCTCTTTTCAGCATCTCGTCCACTTCATAATCGTATGACTTACGCTTACCATCACTGATTATCACACCACTTGTTCACTGTCTCGGGCTCTCAGGAACACACAAGACCCACACACTACCTTCTGTTTTAAGGCATGCAAGTTTTTAAGCCTCTAGATCATAGTACTTTTTGTTACACTCTGAGTCGCTCTAAATTCGTTACATCGCACCGTATCCGATGGTTTCATTCGGCAAGTTTTTCATTCCAGAACCATTAGACACGAGTCATCCTCTGAATTTTAGTACATCCGAACCGTACACAGAACGGATATGCGAAAACATATTGTGCGTTGTGCTGATGCTCATTATTCAGTAATTCCTAGGTTAAGCCACAACGATTTAAAACCAAAGAGTTATCGGTTTCGTAACGGTTCGACCCTCTCGGAGAGCCTTTATCGATTTAAATCAGAAAATTCACATTGTACAAGCTTCGAATGAGGTAGTCATCTCCTGACGCGTGCATGTGTTTAACACGCGGTGTGTGGACAGTCTGCTAACAGAATGTGTGGGTTCACGATTCACCTGAGGTGACCACGTGACGAGCCCAACTGCAAACGATGTTTGGACCAATTGACTTGAAGCTTGCACAGGTAAATCCGATTCTCAACAAAAGTTAGTACATACGAACCGTACACAGAACGGAAAATGTGTGCGAATCTCTATCACCCACCCCGTCCCAAACAGTAGATTGATCGCATACACGCACACACAGCACACACTATCTAGCCTTGTTTGCACTTGGGTTCGTCACGTGGTGACCTCAGGTGAACCGTGAACCCACACATTCTGTTAGTAGACTGTCCACACACCGCGTGTTAAACACATGCACGCGTCAGGAGATGACTACCTCATTCGAAGCTTGTACAATGTGAATTTTCTGATTTAAATCGATAAAGGCTCTCCGAGAGGGTCGAACCGTTACGAAACCGATAACTCTTTGGTTTTAAATCGTTGTGGCTTAACCTAGGAATTACTGAATAATGAGCATCAGCACAACGCACAATATGTTTTCGCATATCCGTTCTGTGTACGATAAAGGATCTCCGAGAGGGTCGAACCGTTGCGAAATCGATAACTCTTTGGTTTTAGCTCGTTGTTAGGCAATTCGTGACTATTTTAAGCAGCCTGAACTACACTTTCGATCTCCCTGTTTGACTGACCATGGTACGGACTACTTGTTCAATACTCGAACTCCCACTAATCTGCAAACGTCCTAAATTTCGCGCACACAAACTGGGGTCCATTATCAGATAAAAACAACTTCAGTATGCCATGGTAACCAAACCGAGCACGTAGTTTGTTCACGACTGATCTTGCAGTTGTACGGCTCAGCCAATCAACCCGGAATTAATCCGAGAAATAGTCCAAAGATCAGACAATTCAGAGTGTCTATTGCCTCACGAACAACTAGGCGTGATAACAGAACTATGGCCATCTTCTAACCTTGACTAGTGTCCCACTCTCAGCAATCCAATGAGTGTGGTTACTTCGAAGATGTGTAAATAGTTATACACGAGTTAGTAAAAAATCTTGTATGTAATTAAGTTCCAACTGTCAGCTGCATGACACATTTCGCTCATTTGTGGTAGCGTTTGCACGTCAGTCGAAGTTCACACAGTACACGCTATAAAAAGGTCCTACAACCAACAAGGTGTTGTATTGTGCTCACTAAACACTATGCGGGGGCCACCCGGTATAACGTTACTCCTGTTGGGATTGGTTTCTGAATGCCACGTTTTGGAAAAGAATGGAAACGTGAGTTGTTCTTGGGTGAATTAGGGTGAATGCAACATAAACCTAACTTGCATGCCTGTGATTAACAAGTGTCTCGTGATTTCCACTTTTATATACACAGGTCAAGGCCCCTTCGGAGTTCCAGCCACTGCCTACAATCCACCACAATATTGATGACGAAGAGTTGCCGAAATCTTTTGACGCCAGGGAGAAGTGGCCTCACTGCCCCACAATTGGCAAGATAGGTGACAGTGGAGAGTGCGGGCACGACTGGGTGAGTAAACTAGTCATTTCCGTCTGAATACCAGAGTCCCCGACGAAGGCAGATACGGTGAACATATTATAATCCTTATTTATTATGAACTGAATATAATCCACGTTAGATCTCATTTTGTGAGATCAGACACCGTTCTCGGCTGGTTCCCGATGAAACCTATTCTGGTTAATAATCCATATTTTACATGTTCTACTGCTGACCAGCATCTGACATTTGCCGTCTTCCATCTAGGCACGCGTGAACATCCCATTAATCAGACCGTCAGATCAGCAACAGCAAGAAAGCAGAAAATAACATTGAGAATGTACTGCTAGGTGGAGTGAGAATACAATGTTTTATTGACATTGAGGAGCTGTGAATTGAGATGATTCCAAACCGAACGTGTTTCAGAATTAGTTTAGCCTTCATATTGCTTTTTAAACAACTGAATTGTTCTTTATTAGTGGTCTGGCAATTACGTAGTGCAGTCATTCGCAAACAGGGGGTCCGAGTTAAACGAAGACATTTTATGCAGAAGTCAGGATGACGTGGACGTTAGATTCCATAATATTACAATCTCATTTGTGATTAATTCACTTATAAAACATTTTTCGGAATTTTCAATAGACAAAGTACTTGAAACTATCGGTCCCCTTGAACAGTTTGAACAAGGTAGGTAGAACACGTAAACTGACATTCTTAATGACTTGTCAGTACCAAATTTACAATGACATGGATAAGTTTTTTTTATATCAGACAGTTAGAGGGCTGGGTAAAACACTAGTCCGGTTAGGATAAGTCAATAAGTCCGGAGAGGGTCAAGTTCACCAATAGTTGTTTCTGAACACAGAGAGCTGGCTTTAGTTGACTAATTGCCACCGTTTCAGCAAAGTGTTTTACGTTTGGGTTGGAATGAAGTAACACGACCCCAAATGCACACGATGGATCGATAGCCTGACCATTTGTCGTGGTGTGTCTAACGACTGAGAAAACTGGCTGCTGACGTATCTCAGCAACAGTGCCATTCTCCGGTGACACGGACTTCTGCACCACTTTAGAAAAATGTTCTTTCACTCTGGAGCCCAAGCATTTCTCGGTTCTACCTAAGTAACTTTCTCCCCCCTTACATAAAAATTGGTCAGCACAATGTGAGATGACACGTTTAGGTTGATCTCCTTTAATTGAAAGTACTGAGTCTGAGCAGCTGCACGGAGTTCCGATGCAATGGACGCACACTTAATTGAATATCTTGATCGCCGTGTTATTTGATGCATGATATGATCAATCTCAAGTAACAGCTCTATGTGGACCCTCTTTTCTCTACAGTAACCACAGCTTTGGCTGAGAATTCGTGCCTACGGCGCCTATCTATGAACCTTCTGGGTTAACCACTTGACTGTGGGATGAAAGTGAACAAGCCTAGTTCTACGGGGTGTGCTTGGGCAACCAACCAACTCTGAGAGTTTGAGAACATCGCATATGGCTCCATTAACCCACACAATCTGCTTTGTGAAGTGAATCGTATTGTTCAAACATACATGGACGAAGCTCTGTCTGGCGCTCCTCATCTCTATTTTTAGAAGCACCCTGTTTTTTATCAACTCCACCTAAAACTCGCAAATGACACCGAATGAGCAGTACCAAAAATGCATTGGATTACAATAGATCAACTTGTGAAAATATACTCTTGCCGTATTTCGCTATTTACATGTGACACTCATCCCATCCTAAACACTTCAGGCAATCAGTGCATCCAGTACGATGAGCGATCGATTGTGCATTCACTCAGACGGTCGGCACACATTAGCTCTCAGTGCCTACGACCTCCGTTCGACTTGCCCTAAGTGTGCAGATGAGTTGGACACAAATGGTATGGCATGGATACATTGGAAAACTCATGGCTTGGTTACTGGCGGATTGTACGACGAACGCACTGGCTGTCAACCATATCCGTGCCACAAATGCAGTCATCGTGGTCGTGGAAGCTATCCCCCGTGCCATCCTGGTGGAAAACCGGATTACGAATGGTCTGAAGAATGTCGACCTGGATACAACATCAGTTACGCGGAGGACAAACACTTTGGTAAGTAACCGTGGGCAACCAATCACAAGCACCGCAGTGGTTTTTGACGCACGTCACTGTATATATCATCTTCCGTTGGAGCTTATAACTCCAAAACGTTTTGTAATTTCTTACATCCAGTTTATTCGAGAACCGGAGTTGTATCATCACCGCATAACTGGCTTTCGTATCACATTTCTCGATTGCTGCATTCAGGTAGGAACGCCTACAGAATAATGAACGACCAGAAACAGATCATGAAAGAGATAATGACCAACGGCCCGGTAGAAACGATGTTCGCGTTGCTCACCGACTTTCTCGACTACCAGTCCGGTGTCTATTATCACCAGCGAGGTTACATGATTGGATACTACCCAGCGCGTATCATTGGCTGGGGCGAAGATGAGCAAGACACGCCCTATTGGCTTCTGGCCAATTCTGTCAACGAACAGTGGGGTGAGAACGGATTCTTTCGGATGCGTCGAGGCAACAACGAGTGTGGCGTAGAGGAGTTTGTCGTGGCTGGTCTGCCCAGAGTGTAAACTGAGTGTCATATACTAGCTTCATTCCAATATCCCCAATCGAATAGGTTGCTTTAATATTCAACAACATTTAACATTCTAACGTTTGACAAACACCTCTGACATATGTGTCGGTCAAACATCAAACTTCGAACTAAATACAAAACGTTACTCAGTAATGACTACTTATTTCCCACTGTTTCTTCATAATGATCGGTATTAGACTCACTGACGAAAGCAAACCAGGTTTAGCATCATTGAATATATTAATAGATGTGAGCAGGATCATACTATATATATATATATATATATATATATATATATATATA
>QNGE01004555.1:33006-45653 GCA_008508345.1 Paragonimus westermani
TATATATATATATATATATATATATATATATATATGATGACACAGCATACAGCTTTCAGTCTGTTAGATGAACTTGAGTCTTCATAGCTCCGCGTGCCACAGGGCAAGTTATACACTTGGGAGTCTTTCCCAAACCAAACCGTTCCCTCTGTGTAACTCCTGCTGACGGACAAGAAAGTGTATGAAAACTAGTTCCTTTACGTTTTCCCTTTCTATCCACTACCGGAAACTTGCTGTCTAAAATTTGACATACTACACGTCACGTACGTTATGCTGCGTGAGATAGGGTTGCGTATGTGAGGAAGAATGTTTAATCAATTGCTTGGAGATTTAGTCGAACAAACCGTGCAAGTTACATGGTTATAAGGAATACAGATAATCTACTGGTACTTGCCATAACACACCATGTGAAATATGTTGATGTTGTGAACCAGGGACTCAGATTACACAAGGATTGTTCATTCAGAAAATCAATACATGTCCTACATAATTCAACGTCGCCCCGAACAGGAACAATCGGTCGCTAGTTATTTGATTGTACTCCCATGATTCTAGACCAGTATGTCACTACTCACCGTTTCAAGCTCTAAAATTGCCTAGATTGATTCGGTGAGCAAATAAATATAGCCCCATGTAACCTGAACTGCAGTCGCTGTCCCCGGTGTTCGTTAACGATGCATCTGGTTTGTCACATATCTGAGTGGTGGACAACAGTGTTTAGAGTTATGACCTAGGCAGGAATGCTTGCGCGATCAAAACACAACATTTGAATAACTGATTTCTAATTGCTTCAAGAGGATGAGATGTACAGCGTTTCTTTATATGATTCGTTTACTTAGAGATACTCAAGGGTCAAAATAGAGACCACTCAACCGTCCAAGGTTTGGCAGTGTGATAAAATTGGAAGCAACGCCACCCGAACTTGATCATCACTATACATACTCAGTTAACAGATTGTTTTGTTAACCTAAGTGAATCTTGTTATCAAACAACGCTGGTGCCTTTTTGCTCATATTTTGTGAGGTCCTGGCAATCGGGCATCACCGGCTGATGTTGAAAGTGTAAAATCCGCTAAAGTAAGATGTTTTGGGGGAGACCCAACCGTGAAACGTCGGGGCTCCGGCTGGATTCGAACGAACGACAGACACAGCATGCCTCAACGCGCCCCAAGTGCTCTGCCGGCTGAGCTACGAAGCCACACCAGGAGTTCGGAAATTTCACAACTGGACTCCGTTACCCACCAGTCCCACTGCCTCATATGGAATCCACCAAATGGCTCAGGGGATCGACTGCCCCGACAGTATTTCTCAAGCTGTTCACACTGGAATCCACCAACGCCACTGCGGTTTATTTCTTGGATCCCATATGAGACAATGGGACTGGTGGGTAACGGAGTCCAGATGTGAAATGTCCGAGCTCCTGGTGTGGCTTCCTAGCTCAGCCGGTAGAACACTTGGGGCGCGTTGAGGTATGCCGTGTCTGTCGCTGGTTCGAATCCATCCAACGGTCCGACTTCTCACAGTTGGGTCTCATCTAAAATCATTAGTCTGCCACACTAATTATTGACAATTCATTTGACCGAGTGATTTCAGTGGATTAGATGTTACGCCCGTATGATGGTTCCAGTAAATTATAAACAGTCTAACCGACTCGGCTTATGCTGAAAGATAATTTCGGAGAAGCAACGAAAACTCTTTGGATTTATACAATTCAAGTGTCTATCCCATGAACACAGTCAAACATTTCTTTTGTATTTGTGCTGTAAAACAGGAGCTTAGTGACAATCACCACAATCCACTATCCACAAATCCATTTCATTTAAACAGTTTGTCTTTGATTAGGAAATGGTGATATCGAACTAAACTTTAGCGCGCTATGATACGCTCTTTTTAAACTGAACATTTTCTTTGTGTCCGAAAGAAAAATAAGCTGGAACAAGAGTTGCTTAACAATTAACACGATGGTCATCGGTTTATGCAAGCACAAAGTCGGCTGGTATCGCATCCGTTTATCCTTCTAGAAAATCGCCCGATCCAACCCTACAATTACAAATTAATTTTAGATATGATATTACGTTAGATCACCCGTAAATCTATTACCTGTTCTACGATTACATACCATCTGTGTCTCTTCACGTTTCAACTAACGTCCTCGGAGTGTAAGGCGGTGACTGTCCATGTTTTGGTTATGTGAGAAATAATTCTCACCACATTTGAACACTTGTAATTGAAACTGATGAACAGTTGAGCTGATTAGTGGATTGTTTGTTACGTGACACTTGCCTAGGAAGACATATAACTCGGCAGTCTTATAGCATTAAAAACATTTAAACGGATCAACTTACATAAATCACATAAAAACGAAAATAAACATCATGCTCCATGTAGTGCATATGATGTTTCGTCGATCAGATGAACTATCACGGGGTCACAGATAAGCGTTAGCTGAATGCGAGTGAAACTAAAACAAATGGAAAATAACTGATGAGTAGTCGGGGATTTAGTTTATTTTCAAGTTGAATATCACTCACATTTGATCGCAGCCTTCGCATCCAGATATACTTTGCAGCCAGCCAAATCCTCTACTACTCATCAGTAATCTGAAATATCGCCTAGCAGATTTAATGAGTTCAGTGACCTCGACCTGTCTCGGAAGTCCCAATCACGGGATTATCGATTGGAGTTAACACGACAGTTACTGTGCTTCCTCTCGAGAAGACCGGGCAACCTGATCATTGCTCACAAACGAAAGTGATTGAACGTTCAGATTGGATGATTCGGTGGTGCCTAACGTGAGGTTGATGGCGCAGTGGTCAACACGATTGCCTCATGAAAAGCGTGGCCGGAGTTCAAATCCCGGCCGTGGCAAACATATGCACTACTGACGAGCTCCAATGAGAGCGAAACTCGAGTGTGGTGCTTCTTTTCGAAAGAGGCTGGTTGGAATGTATATCTGAATGCGAACGCTGCGATCAAATGTGAGTGATGTTCAACTTGAAAGTGGTTGATATACCAGCGGTGACGTTTTAAAGTTGCCACCATGGATAGCACAAAATTAATGCGTCATCTTTGTTTCCTCAACCGTTTCTAGGGATCTAGAGTCTTTTCGTAATCCAGTTTGGTAGGAGTTTGGGAATAGAGTTCCGTTGTTCCAAGACTTTAAGTCTTTTGTTTATGAAGCATCGACTTATCTCGCAGCAGCATAATCGACCACCTTGTTCTTACTAGTGTACCTACTGGCGCTTTTTATATAAACACAAGATCATGCCGTTCATTAAAACAGAACGAACATCAATACCGTGATCCAATAATTTGGCAATGTTCAGAAAGGCTGTCGCAGATATCTTGCGGCCCTTTCTTGGAATATTTGCTTGCCAAATTATTTAACGCCTCCACTTCGCTTTATCCACGTGGTCATGGATTGTTCGTGTCTGAGGTGAACAATCAGTTGAACCAGTCCTTTATGAATACCACAATGTCAGCTTGCAAGTTAAGCCTTATCATCCATCCTGGTGATGACCTTCCAAATATACGAGCTGTGATAGCATATTGTTGATGGTCGTTCCTAGCTCTGACTAGGAATCATTTAACGCCTAAATAGGCGCTTGCAGGAATATGTATTTTCAACTACACCGGGTATCTCCATTGGAAAGGGCACCGGGTAGCGTGAGTCACGGATAAAGTTGGGAATACAGTAGTGAACTGAAATCGTCGCGGGGTATAATCAGATGTGGTGGTAGCAGTCTATCCGAAACTATAACTGAATAAAACGTCCCAAGCGAGATTTGACGAAGTGCTACGTTAATCTTTGGTTGTTTGGTGAGAGTTGTTCGACAAAGCTAGTGCCATACACTAATCCTAGAGCCATATACTCACGAGCGGTTTGATATGGTTGAAGCGTTCCGCTCCGAGTACGTGGCCAACAGGGATATTTAATACACATTTTTACTCGCCCAAATTGTACCACATGCAACGTTATTCGTGATTGGTACGGTGCGATTCAGACACACGGAAACCAAATGGCAGTCCTCACCACCACAAAGGCCGGAAACCAATAACGACTGTTGGAAGCTTGCAAATGTACTGTGTATGAAGTGACAACAAACCGAATGTCACTTGTATACACGTCAAGGCCGCCTGTGTGCCCCACACTCGTGCCAAGGCTCGTAGTGGGTTCTGGTTGGTCGCGGCTTCAGCGAGCAACGGCTCACTCGCCATGCCCTTTAAAATGACCCGAATGCTTGTAAATGCGACAATACACTATGCGCTTCTACTGAGTCACTTGTTCTCACTACCGTTGTTATTGTCCGTAAGGCATGTGGCGGATGGGACTCGAATACACATACATCACTCCACCATTCACCTGGGTTTAAATACTCATCAGTCGCGAAAAGTGTGGTTTGCGTATCTTGTTCCGCAGTCTCACGTGCAGCGCAGTGGATGAGCAACAGTCCGGGTGTCTGTTGCGGCCAAATTTGGTGTTGTGGCTTACGCCAAGATGAAGATTCGTGGTCACGGCTTTTAAAAAACGAAGACGTTCGGCCATTTCTGAAGAATGTAGTCAAAGTGGTCAAAATCAGAACCGACTGTATAAAGCTGATTGCTCTGTAGACGATGGCGAAGAGTAGGACGAAGGTAGTGCTAAACACAACGCCATATAGCGGCAGATGTGAAGGCACCGCCAGTAGCTGCTTTCAACAGCGATGTAGACGCCCAGTCGGCTGTGTAACGGTTCAGGATAGCCAGACATGGACGACGAGCGGATCCCCTCATGTTCCTCGCCAATCTGTAGGGATTATTGGACAAGCACTACCAGAACTAGATCGAGTTAAAACGGCGGTGGCTGGATCAGTTTGTCGAAGGCCTACCGACGACAATTCCAGATCAAGTCTGTATCGCCTACGTAACCAAGCGGATGGACCATGATAAGCCTACGGAAGTGACGTGGGAGATGGAAGCTACTGCCGTGGCCTCAGCGGACGAGAACAACCGTACGGACCAAAAGACACTAGAAAAAATGCAGAAGGTGATGGAGCGGCTGGTAGAGGATATAACTGTGCTGATTGTTAACGATGAAATGTACACTAGAAGGCTACTTTAGTTGCGGTAAGTGGGGACGTTGGCAGAGAATCCGTTCAACCGGTGGATCAACAGCTCCCAAAGCAAAATGTTCTGTGTTTGTTCTTTCTTTGAGTGAGTCAGCTATAAGCTATGAGGTGAGAGCCATGTGCATATATGTTAAAGGTGGCGGTAAGGTAAAACAATGCTCGATCGATGTAGAGGTCGCCATTATTTTGATTGTTCGCACCAGAAGCACAACGTAAAAGCGCCATCTACCACTGTCAGGATAGTTGGAGGTCATGACCAGCTAATGGTTGGTGTAAAAGAATGCGGGATGCATATTGGTGGTCTTTTCGTGAAACACAGTTCCATTTTGTC
Source organism: Paragonimus westermani (assembly GCA_008508345.1). Classification (NCBI taxonomy): domain Eukaryota; kingdom Metazoa; phylum Platyhelminthes; class Trematoda; order Plagiorchiida; family Troglotrematidae; genus Paragonimus; species Paragonimus westermani. The sequence continues at coordinate 38,445 of QNGE01004555.1, forward strand.
CCCGGGAACTAAACAGGCTATTCTTGGAGTTGATTTCTTATCAGCAACAGATTCCACAGTTGACCCTTTGCTGAAGAAGGTGTTGACCGGGTATGGGTTCCTGGCACGCACTGAACAGTAACAGAAAAACATAAACCAAAAGTACACTCTCAGGACCTTCGTTTGCACAACCCTTTTGCCCCAGTCCACCGTCAAGAGGTACTTCGAGGAATTCACGAGTAAGCCCATCCTTTTTTGTACTCACATCTCCTCTCGTTTAAGTGCCGGGCCACCTACATAGGCAGAACGGAGCGGCAGTTACGTTATCGGGTTAAGGAACACAGACCAGTTTGGATTCGCAAAACGCCCGCGGATACAAAAATACCGGACTCAAGTCAGAATGTGACAAATCACAAGGAACCAATGTCATCTATCGCTCGACATCTGTTGAATTGTCGACCTCAACTGAACATGGAGAAGGCGCTTGGGAAGTGCTGCGCAACAAAAATGAGAAAGATTCTCCCGTTCGCGGAGGCAGTAGCAATTAGCAAATGGAAGCTCCCCTCTGTGTACAGAAAGACTTGTTCGTCACTACCAAACTGCCCTGGTAATTGATGTGTGTGGACGTGTGTGAGTGTGTATGTGTTTGTGTGGTTGTTGATTTTGTTGTTTAGCTTCACACTGCCTACTGAAGTTCGCTGTCTGTCTGATGAGATGCAGCGAAATGTGCTCGAGAGATGCACTGTGTAAAAACTGTTTCTGGCTTCTTTGTTCAAATGTTTAATTTGTTCAAATTCCTTAACACAAGTAAACTGCAGCAAGTAAATTGGAACAGGCCCTAAAAAATCATCCTTTCGGGACTTCGACTGGGCTTACCTGAAGGAATCAGTACAAAAATTACTCATACTAGCCGTTGTGGTCCATGTGTACCTCTGCACACGAGGATATGGAGTGGGCCTTGTGCATGCAATATATGTAAGGCAGTGTCTGTACCACAATTTGCTTTCAACTGAAGCGTTTTACCCAGGAAATATCGTTTTTATAACTGTTCTTCTAACAAACCGTTAAAAATACCAGAATTCACTAATAACCGTCGCATGCGTGACAACACTGAGACGTGCTGTCACTATGCCTTGAGAATTTCCTGTTTTCATTCGCTTCATTCGCAGGAATGTGTACCGTACGTATATCCAACAGATGCATCTGAAGCTCGCTTCTAACAAGATTGGTAAAATCTGGACATGAATGATGGAATTCGGCGTTGATGATCAATGTGGATCGCAGCTGAGAAATTATAAACACAGTTGACGAAAGATAGAAAAACTCCTGAGACTAATGATAAAGTTTATAGAGCCAACTTGTGCACTTTCAGGCACTCGTTTCACCTACCTACTTATCTCACAGACAGAGACAAAGTAGGTTGGATTTTACGTGCCAACTTGTTATACAGTTTTTGATCCAAATGACACAACAGGTTATGTACTATTCTAAGTTCGTAGTCAATTACACACACTGGTCTGATTAAATAGGATTTGTTAAGAAACATCAGATCCACGTTAGGTTTGGCGCGGTGGACGCGCGATTTGCCTATCTAAACATTCTATGGTCAATGTTAAAGCAAGTCCTGGAGCATTGGCTCATGTGCTGAATGCATGTGCCATCACTTATATTTACATCTGACTCGACTGGTTTCAGGCAACTAGTTCATCCAGCAACTGCTCTGGAAAATGGTGGCAGTAAACCTCAGTTCATTCATCTCGGTAAAAATGGACCCAACAATTTATGAATATTACATTGTTATTTCAGAGCAAACTGGCTGACTGCGATTATGGCCGTCCATGTGTACGTACCGCTGCCTTTACAGAGTACTTTTTACAAGTTGACTGACTTTGCTAACTCAGGGAGCATTAAAAACCATTTAAACACTATTTGGTGCCCATATATTGATCGTTCTACAATTGTGGACGCAAATGCGAAACCAGGGGGCAAAAATCTAGTCTATACAATGCTTCACATGCAAATGTGTCTGAGCGCTTGCATATGACAATTCAGGATGACCTAATGTGACGTCAATGACGCAGTGGTCAACCCGCTTGCCTTATGAAAGAGCAGTCAGAGCTTTGGCTAGACCGCAACCGGGGATATGCACTACCAGTGAGCTGTAACAAGTTCGGAACTCGGGTCTAACGCTTCTTTTTGAAAGTTGCTGACGAGAATACGACAGCTACGATCAATTGTTGTTGATATTCAACTCAGATCAACCAATTACCCAAGCCCCCATCAGTAGTCGGAATATTGCTCAACGCGTTACATTTGTGTCAACTTATGTGGATCAACTTCCCCATAACTCATTAGGAGAGAAAGGTCAGTGTCAACATAATACTGGACATTCCGAAATTTTTAACGACACCCATAATAAGAGAGTATTTCTGGTGCTACTTTTCAAGGGTAACAATCCATTCAACGATCTAATTTGCAAACTGACGTCAACGTTATAACGCTTCTTCCAGTTAGTTCACCTGCATATCCGATTTGCGTTTAGGAATATAGTCGCCAGTTAGAATCTCTATCTCCGACGTGGTAGTCCGGTACAATCGTAGTTAGAGTAAGTTTATATCTCTAGGATAAATAATTGTTTAGATGAACGCGCGGCCGAGCACTCATTCCGCAAAACAGTCATCACGGCAAACGCTTTCAGCATTACACTATCTACTTATCAACTGAAAGAGATCGAAAATCATAGTGATATCCGAGCGAAACTATAGAAACAACCGTCTTAAATCACAAAGTCGAGTGCAAAATAACCGTTGCATCATTTGGGATCCATGGATTCAACAATGCTCAGTTACAATTTAAGACCTTTTTCTCCTTCCTGCAAATTGCTGAGCAGTGTGCGTTATGTGGTTTAACCTAACTACCTTATTTCTCTCCCCATGGATCAGACGGGCAAGGATTACTGAGTACTCTGTATAGTGGAGGTTACGGGTTGGAACTTTTTTACTGTGGATTTAGATGTATCCTGCGCAACACAACATTTGGACCGAGAGGAGGGGCCGAAAATGTTCACTAGTAACGATGTGAGGAGGGAAGAGGTAGAATTCTCCAAAAATCTGCACATATCCAGAATCGTTGTTAAAACGCTTTTAGGTGAAACCGATTAACCTACTACAATTCAATGACTTAAAAAGCGAAAGAGCACACCACACTAAACAAACAAAGAACTTCCCGTTAATTTGAGAAGGTATTATCAGATCCTTCTCGAACTAAGATGACGACCGAACTGCAGATATGAGGAAAACAGAGAAGTATCCAACACATTCAACTGTAACGCAAACAAATTCGACTTAAGTGAACAGATTTGTTGAAAATCTACTCGGTTCGCTGTTTGTACAAACCCCGATTTGGAACAATCGAAAAGTAGCCTTAAAATATCACACCAGGAATGAACGAACAACACCAGTGTTACGTCTCCTGTTACTCGCCAATTTTTTTGTACTATATTGCACCAATCAGCTTCCTTTTTTAGGATTCCGCATGTACCATTGAAATCACCCAAACTATTGAAATGTTTGACGTGTTCAATCGTATTGTCATAGAAGTCATTGCTGTTCATTATATGAAGGGTTGAGGCAGTTTGGTATAAATCGTTTATTTTTGCTACTATGGTATACCTACTCTTGTACACTTGCTGATTTCACGGCGGCAACTCACCGGAGTCAAATGAACTGTAAACATCGTCGCCATACCCTGACGTATTGATCACAGTGGTAAACAGTTCAACCAACACAGTTAAAACGGTCAACGCATCTGTTCATCTTATCAGGTTGGTAAGAAGCTATACATTCAGTCTGCCAACACTACTTCTATTTTCATCCGTGAATTGTGTAACCTACTAAAAATGAATTTAGTAAAGTATATCTGTAAGACTTTATGTGACATATGTCTAACACGGACTGTTAGATTTACCAGACCATACTCAAACCATACAATCAATTACAGTGAAATGTCAGTCATCCGTAGGTCAAAACACATCTGGTTTGTTGCTCGTTTAGATTAGAGAAAGTAATGTGCTAACAAGAATTCATCGCCCCAAGGTGTTGGCTTTCACAGAAACGACGATTTGGGCGTGGGTAAAAAGTGTTTCATTGATCAACCTCGTTGTCGTCAAAAAATCACTATTAACCTCAAACGTCTATGTACCAATGGATTATCTCACACGAAACGGATGCTGTTAACATTGATAGTGATCCACTGAATTCAGTGAGTACAAAAAAATAGCGAAAACTAACTCACAAATGATTTTAGAACTTTAAACCAATTGCTTTTCCTATAGTAGGATTTGCGGTCGAAGTACAAAATGGGAACGCCTGCCTAATAAGTGGCAACAATCAGAAAACCGGTCTTGTGCTTCCAACGATGAAATGCGTGCACCATGCAACACATCTGTTCTTACGGTTTTGCTCAGTGCTGTAGACAAACACAGGTGTACCAAAACGGCAGAAACAGTGGCCAGATAAACAAGTTAGCCCTGGTTCCGTTGAAGAGGTTATAAAAACGGAGCACATACAGTGTAACTGAAATCATACTAATCATCCAACTAGCAAGAATCTCAAGTAGGCTCAAAACGCTCATCGGCCACATCAGATATTGTTTATAAGTTCACAGGTAAATGTGAACTCAATTTCTTTGGCTGAACGGTAAGTGCGCATGAAAGACTTATCTCAGAATGCATTTTAAACTAGTTACTGAATAACAAGATCGGTGCTGCTCGCTGGCCCATAAATCTCCACCTGTATGGGTCTGTGTGAACTTACTAAGAAACTAAAACGCAGACTTGGCTCCGAAAAGAGTGTATATTAGCGCGGTTTGGAGGAGTATTGCTGAGTGACACTCAGCCTCAATCGTTCATTTAATATGTACAGTTTAATCGGATTATTGCTTGGTTAGTCTGATCAGACACTATATGGTTTGAACTGCTCCAGTAACGTCCACTCGACAATTTCCAGACTCAATAATGCCACCGCACTTCCTGATCGTTTCGCATGTTCTGACATGTTTGTTTGGTGCCGTTCAATGTTTGTCATCGAAACAATCAGTACACGTTATCCACCGGTTTTCCTACCGTTCAATTATTGATACAGAAAACTAACTTTGTTGGTTAGCTTGAGGTTGTTTTGACCACAGCAAATCATTGGTTCCACCCACTCTTGCACTTCTTTAAAATGAAACTGAAATCCTCCCTCTACATCGTTTCGCTTAACCAATATAACTATCTAACAATTTGTTTAAGCAGTTGCGAACCACCGATACAGACTTATGTGGGATGTAAAATAACACGCAAGATTCAACGTAGCCATGTCATGAGACTATTAGTGGATAGTCAAGAGCTCGTTGTTTTTTCGTTTGGCTGTTTACATATTTCAGCATGTTTCTCGCTGTACCCCCAATTCGGTTTGTGCCAGCTTACAAACCACGGCCAGTGTGATGTAGCCCAAGGGAAATCGACAAGCTTCTGGAGAATCCATACTATTTCAACCCGTGTGTTTATTTGGTTTCCGTGAACGTAACCGACTTCAGTATAGCGTCTAATAAACCGTACTGTTGGTATGGAACGTTGATAGGCTAGGCTAATAAGATTTGTTAGAATCTGTAACTCATTCAAACACTAGAACTTTCTCCTGGGAAATATAACCATTAGATTACATGTCCAAACAGGATTGTCCTGGACAGTCTTAAGTAATTCAAATCAAGTAAACTCTGCCGATAGGTAGCTCGGTGATGTTTACTCGAAACCCGAAAAAGCAAGGGAAATCGAGATCCTCGCATGAAAGCCTGGTGATTTCCACACCTAATACTTGCGTTCTCTTCTAAAAAGTATTCGAGCTGAACACTAACAAGCAACTTTTGATAGCTGGATCCAAACGAGAGCCTTAAAAACCGCACATGATCGAATGTATTCTATCACTGAGGATAGGCGACAAGCCTCAAAGTAGTTAACCTGCGATCAACCAGTTTCGTCAACTGCACATGCCAGGAAACCATCATATGTGGCTGTGGCAACTAACTTCACTTCGATAATCGCAACGTTTATCAACTGTTCTCGAATAAACAATCTATGCTCCAACAAGCCGCACTTTATTATGTCGTATTACGTATGGATATGTAGAAGAGTGGGTGGCATGTTGTATGGCTATGTTGTACGGTATTGGTGACTACTAACCTTACAATCATTTGCAATCAGAAATTTGATGCGTAAATTTTTATTCTGACGTTACTACATCAGCATAACTGAGCGTTTGGCGAAAATCAATGTCAGTCTATTGTAAACTACAGGCCTCTCATATGAGTTACAGTACACTTCACGGACGTTCTGGATGCGTAAGTTCGGTAAACTGTCCCCGCTCAGTAGAATTTTGGTACACAGTTTGTAAGCCTGATAGGACATTGAATAGCGCGGAGTCGTACAAAAATCCATTCCGTCAGGTGACGCCACCGAGAAGACTGTTCATTGAAAACAAGTTGGAAACAATCGCCACTGACCATTGTAAGCTGGAAAGAAGGACAATTTAATTCAACAAGTTGTAATTCGTGACAGTCTACCTTGATTCGATGAGTGATGCCACGATCCTTTTGGCTGGTAACTGAGAGAATTTCATACGGACCAAGCAGAATGAAGGAATTCTCGTCGCACGCTGGGAATGTCTGGTGTATCTGAACAGGTTGTTTACAATTAATAAAAACTCATTTGGAAAACGTACACGTTCGCGCCAGTAAAGTCTCTCTGCCACTGGAGGATGGCACTCCTGCGAATATGTGGAATAATTAGACCTTAGCATCCAGTTAACACCCGGTTCCGTCGGACAATCTCTTGACACCGAAGATATGGGGATGGTCTCGAGGTAGAACGATACTGCCAGTGCGAATATCCACGAATGATACGGCATTTTCAGGCTAAAATTCGTGGATGGAAACAAAAGCCCGCGTGTAACGTATGTCTGGATGTACAAATATAATCATTTGGGGTCAAAACTAGCCGCTCTTTTGTTCAGATGTGCAAACAAGTGTTAAAATCTACCCGTCTTCTGACGAGCCTCGATACTTTTCGATTGACCCTGTCAGCGAATGTTTTCCACACCGCGCAACAATTGGTCATGAACATGCGGTGGGTTGACTCAGAACCCATACTTACCGATTAAGCGGAACAAACTTAAGGATGTTAGCCCACTTTCA
>QNGE01004555.1:45672-59319 GCA_008508345.1 Paragonimus westermani
GTGGTCGGACATGATTCCGAACACTGAGGTAATGCGGCGAGCGGACATGGACGGGATGGAAGCCATGTTGATGCTGAACCAGCTCCGTTGGCTCGGTCACGTCCGTCGGATGGGCGATGACCGTATCCCGAAGCAGTTACTGTACGGACAAGTGAAGTTAGGTAAGCGAAATCCCAGTGGCCAGAAGCGGAGTTACCAGGATGTTGCGCAGGTAAGTCTTTAACGTTGTAACATTGGTTTTAGATGTTGGGAAGATTTGGAGTTGAACCGGACAGTCTGGATAAACACGGTCCGGACGGGCGTCCGAAAGATCAACGAGTAACTATTGCGTGGTCGCGAGCGGAAGCGTGCGGTACGCAAAGGAACCATCGGTGCCATAGGTCGCGGTGACCTGACAACATGGCGTTGCGGTGTGTGCGACCCCTAATACGCTGGCCGACTGCGATTAGTAGGTCACCAACCTACTTACAGTACACCATCGGCGAAAAGACGACGAATACGTTAGACTCAGGTCAGGTAGGTCATATCAGCTTATCCATTTCACCCCTGTTAACTACTGCATCGGCCAACAGCCTGGTGATTGAATATTGATCCGCTCCTGTTTTCAGAAACTTGAGTGCCTGTGATCTTCTATACATTCTTTTCTTCGGCTTTGTTGGTGTACTGTATATTGAATGGTCTGTCTGGCTTTCGTAGTTCAATGAGATTCTTGTTTTCCATCCTTATCTTCTCTAGGATGCGCTAACCTGCACTCATACTGCTACGCTTCTTGTATTCCACTCAACAAATCTTTCTTCCTAGTTTAGATCTCGTCATTGTAGCCTCTCTGTGTGTTTAGTTTTCGAGAAATAAGAGTTTCCTTTCCTTATTAGCCAACTAACTGCCTAATCAGTATTGGCCGGCTGGACAGAAAGGCCCAAATTGCACACCTCCCGGTCATATTCCTTCGGGTTTACACTGGATATGTGGTGTGCGGGCGGGAGCGCAAGTAGTGCAGCGCAAGCCAATTGTGGTGGTGGATAAGCGCAGGCGTTCTTTTGCTTCGGTCACTGTAACGGGCTAATCCTAATCGGATGACGCCAACCGTGTTGTTACATTGTCCCCCTCTAATTGAGGCACTGCCCCTGCACCTCGGCCACAGGAACGTTGTTGCAATTATTTCTGGCCTGAATTTTGATTGTGTTCTTCAATTCCAGCGCTTGCTGGAACTGGTCGAATGGCATCAGTCAGATCGCTGGGATGAGATCCTACCTCAGTGTCTGTTGGCCTTTAGGGCTGCCGTACATTCAGGCATGAGGCACAGGCCAACATTACTGTCCCAATGTCACGGACTACGGCTGCCAACCGAAATACTAACACCGGTGATGCCAGCCAGGTCTATGTTGTTACGACAGTACGGTAAAGAGCTCGATCAACGGTTGGGAGTTGCTTGCGAAATTGCAGTCAGATGTCGTTGGAAGTCGCAGCTCTACCAAGAGAGCCACCTTCACCTCACAACAAACGGACCAGCCTAACGCGTTGAGGGTCACATCCGGTCGTACAGATCAAATACGTCAATAAAAGAAGCTCGCATATGCCATTGTCCGTGGTCAGGCCCACTCGTGATTGTGCATGTGTTACCACCCGCCACTGGAAATGGTAATGAAACACTCTCCAAAAAGCCGTCTATCCTGTGGATACAAAATTTTTGTGGGAGTCGGTCTGTCACAACGGAAAATATAATAAGCTTCGTGGATGATGAACAGATCACCTCTCAACCAAAACTATTACACTAATACGTGGCCAGACATAGCCGGCTACTCCGAGTGGCTAAGTATCCTGAGTCCATGACTCTCTCAGCTACCAGTTCCATAGCTGTTCAAGCACAGTTGTTGAATGGTCACTGTGTCCTTCCGCTTGCTTTATCTTCTTCCACGTTTCAAGTCGAGATCCAAAGGATCGTTCCGCTCCTCATCTAATCCACCAGCCCACCTACCGCTCCTGTGAAGAACATATTCGTGAAACGAATAAGAGTTTGGATAACGGATTGAGGAACACAAACCTAAGTGACCAGTGGACATTATGATACGACAGTCTCTGGGACCCCAAGGAATAATTCAGAACCACGTATATTCGACTACTGAGCAAATATTTGATAAAGGTAACGAGGACGATATATTAACGAAGTTCACTGTGTGGTCGCGTAATCAGATCCGACACTGTTGGTCTCCACAGGAAAAGAAGCCCCCAAACCAACGAACATGCTAATTGTTCTTAAGAATTCCAATGAACAAATTGAGCAATGAATGCTCTGAGGTTCTTGTTCGAGGGGAAGTGTTCGGGTGTCTGGCAGTAGCATACTTTCACCTATCCACCCTGCCATGTGCAGCAGATAGGGCGACCCGGTTTATCCTGCGCGATGGCCGATGCAGTATGGTATTTGGTTTATTTTGGATAATTCCAGGACGCCCAGACATGTGCAGGAGAACGATTAGGGCTCTCAACCAAAGCATTTGGCTAAAAAACCTGTGCCGCAAGGCAGCAGGTGACTCACACACCTGCAGACGCGACAGCATCAACCAGCTGGGAGAGGATTGGCTGCCATATCCGAAGAGATTCAGCACACCTTCACAGAAACAGTAATACTGCCCAGACGATCCTAGGACATACACAGAGTCAGACCAGGCAAACACAAACATCTTGCCTAATCAAACTACAACACAACGGACGCATCTGCGTTTCGTCTGATTGCCATCCTCTGCAAAATCTGACAAATTGAAATTGCATGGATCGAAGACCCACTCAGCACAGACCCCGGATCAAAAAAGCACAGAAGAATGACCACCACGGCGAGGTAGCAGGAAACGTCGGTCTTCAAGCACACACATAGGATGGAAGCTGGATAATGGGGATTGAATCAAAATAATGGAGTGATAGATCGGTGCATCAGTGTCTAATGATTGTGCAAAGAGAGAAAAGAGGTAACATTTTTACATACTGTTCGAACGTTGCCTTAAGATGAAACGACCGTTGTAATGTTCCATCCTCACGCCTGGTAATGAGTATATCTAAGAAACCTAGGTTACCGTTTGATTCGTTTTCGTGAGACAAAATGTTGCGGTTGGTTAGAGTTGAAAAGGTCAAAAAACAAATCAAAACGATCGGCATTAGTAAGAGTCAAAATATCGTCAAAATACCGTTTGTACAATACGGCTTCGGCAATAGTATCTAGGACTTGTTGTTCAATCATTCTCAGGGAGGTATCAGCTAACGTTCGACCAAATGGACTACCCATAGCCACTCCGTTTATTTGTCTATAGGGAAGTCCCTCAAAAGTAAACCTGATGTTTTCTGTACACAGCATGATGAGATCCTTGAGAGATTCAAGTGGAATACCGTATCACAGTTCTGGTTGGAGATAAAACCACATGAAAATTCAACCGCATCATGAAGAGGAACATTGGTGAAAAGGGAATCAGCGACAATGGAATAAATGGCTTGAGAATTCACTGACACGATTTCTAATGTCTCCGCTAGTTCAAAGGAATCCTTTAGGCAATGGGGGGGGGGATAAAATTTGTGAACAGGCTACACAATGTCAACTAGCCCTGGATAAATTTTAGAAAACGCTGAATTGTTCATACACAAAATTGGTCTCAGAGTTACTCATTCATTGTGCAATTTTGAAGCACCTATCATTCGCGATGTTTCCGGACTTATCGATTTCATTCGTGTAGATAGAACATAAGAGATGTTACCGTGGAAAACCAGTATATACAGTTGCTTCCCAATCGGAATTCTCTGCAGAAATCCAGCTGCAAAACGCATAGGATGGGAGCCGGAAGATGAGGGAAAGACTAAGGGAAAATCCCAGAGAACTTGCAAAAACGAACAAAGGAACCTCGGAGCAAGAGAAAAACAGAGAAAACCGAAGAGATTGGGAAGAAAACACAGTGGAAGGTGAATGGGAAAAACAGGAAAAAAGAGGACAGCAGAAAAACACCGGCAATAAACAAAAATACTTCACAGAGAGTTCGAAATTTGCGATCACACATTCTAGACAACTGATCAGCACAGTGGTCGCGCATTCGATCAATATCAAGTTGAACATCACTCACACAGGATCGCAGTACTCGCATTCGCATTCGAATTGGCATACGCAAGTCTTTTCGCATCTTCAATATGATTCGAATTGATATTCGATATCGCATTCGCACTCGCATTGTGACTGGAAATGAGGTGGTGTGTGGAGCGAGGCTGTATGGAGGAGAAGCAGTAGACTGGAGTTTCGGTCTGATGACAGCTGGTCAGTAGTGCATATGCTTGCCACGGCCGGGATTACAACTGCGACCATGCTTGGATCAGGCAACCGTGTTCACCTCTGCGTCACTCACCTCACATCAGGCACGACCAAATCATCCGATCTGAACTCTCAACCACTGCGGCTTGTGAGCATTGATCGGGTTGCACGATCCTCTCCAAAACAATCAAACACACACACACGCATATATGTACAGGCAAACTCTCCTCCCAACTACGATCGATCGAATACACGCAGATCAACATCCCAAGCACACACGCCCAATTCCAAGACCTCATCAGACATGCCAGCACACATTCTAGACTACTGATCAGCACAGTGGTCACGCATTCCATCTATATCGTGGTGTGAGCCACTCTCAGTGATTCGCATCATTCGCATTCACCTGGAATTTTGTCAGCCTCTATACAGTTCACTCCTCGTGCTATTGTTGCATTTCAGCAGTTTCCGCTAAGCATTCCTCCTTCCCTCCTTCTTCGCTTCCCGCCCGTTTCGACCATGCTCTTCACCCGTCCGTGTGAACTTGTCCTTCTCTTTCCTTCTCCCTCTATTCCCTCCTCCTATCTTTCAGTTCTAGTTTTCAACTCTCGCTCTCTCTTCTGCTCCCCATTGACTCATTCGTCTTTCTGACATTAGGATTCTGAGCAGACTTTCGACTTTCCTAACATGTGTCCTACGTGGATACATACCATTATTTGTTTGCTTCTCCCCGAGCATATCTCGGATTGGGCATCATGCAATTTTGCGGATGATCAGATTGAAAAATATTCCGTTGTTTGTCATCAACGATGTCTTCGGAGTGTGGTTTATTATGCGTGTCACTTGCTGATTACTACTTCGACTTCCGTCGACGGTATGCTTTGCTAATGATCCAAACACGATTTGGGCGCTCAGGTTCACAGTCGAACAAGAGAAGGAAATACGAATGCGGAACAACAGCGAGTGGTGTCTAGGTGAGTTAACACATATTAATCCATCAATCATTGTATATCACTCGTCTTAGGTCATGCGTGGATTTGTTTCCAGTCGAAATGAAACATTCAGTCAGTTGCAATTTGGTCACGTTTGACCTGGGATCACTGACTCATCGATGTGAGAGTATTGGGATTGGGATGTCAAGATACTCACCGCTGGTATATCTAAATCGGGGAGAAACGCACGCTTTGCACTCCCCATTAAAATCTGTTCAATAACGGAAGGGTTTATCGGTGAGTCAGACAGTATCTCGAACACACAGATATGATGCACCACACATTTATCATTGGCAATCAGATTCTATCCAAATAAAAGGCACACAATAGCTGTCCATCTACAACACCGAAATACACATTTTGCAACGCTGACTGACTAAGTCATTTCGAATAAATCCATGGCTGATGTCAATCGTTTGGTGTTTGAATGCTGCATTACTGCTTCGTTACCATCCCTTCCTTTATCTGTTGAGATCGTGATGTTGGATAAGCTACGCCGTATTAGTCATAAATAGTTTGACATATCTGATGATTTTGAGGAGATTGGAAACGTTGAAACTCGTCTCCATCCTGGGTTGAACCAGAGTCTGACGTGGTTTTTAACAACACGTAGTAGAGCACTTGTTGTACGGAAGCACGCGATTTCTGATTCTGCCAGCAATCAAAATGAAATACAGGTTGATAATTTTCGTTTAAACCTGTGCACGAATTTTAACTCAAGCATTTCATTGTAGCTTAACAAATGTTGGGGCAACCTATAAAATATCACAAGGCGCCTTCAAAGGTACTGCTACTGAAGTTGTATAGAATGTATTATACAATATGCTAGTTGTGCGTGCTTGCTTAGAGCACTCTCGTTATTGGGAGAAGTAGGAAGACATCGCGTGGTTGCATAGGGCTGATTTTTGTATAGTGTATCTGTAGCCAACTACCGTGCACTACATCAGAAAATGGATCGCACAGTGCACACCCGCCTGGTCTGGATGGCCAATTTGATTTTCGAGGTTCTCCCATTGATAACACACTTGACGACTTCCACTGTTTTTCACCCTACTTCTCAGTCTATAGGTGGGGATAAGTGTAGACGAATATGCATGGATTATTCCGTACCACCAGTTTGTGCTATGATACCAATAAATAGGACGCCTACCGAATTCGATTAACCTGAAAACCGTATCACCATAATCATACGATTTTGTCGGCAAGCTTACCGCAACCCTCGTGATGAATACACTGTTTCAATCCCGTAGTTTGGTCTGCCTTGTTAGCATATGGTTCAACCAGTTAAGTAACAGAACTATAAATATAGATCGAGGAAGTATGTGAACATACCATCAATTCTGAATTGTGTAACCACACTATGTAAGTTGTGTTTCTGATCAGTCATTGCAACCATTTGTGTCCACCGAAGTTCTGTGTATGATGTATTGCTTTGCTGACAAACAACATTCACAAGTGACATGTGCCAGCACGCATTACGTTTGTGAATAAACAGTACTAGTTGCCTTCAAACAAGTGATTATATTTACTTGGAAAAAATGCGACTTCACGATAACATAGTTTTTCGCAATTAGAACATCTTCAACCTTGTTTCTCCCCCTGCCTTTCAGCTTGCCAATGTTCACTCATTTTGGAATAGTTGCAGTCACAATTCTATTCTGTTTCGAGTCGCTCTGCGTGTCTCCGAAACTAATGGGACCGACCAGCAAAAGTTTCGGACACTGGAACCCACCATTTGACAACAGCATCCGATCCGATTACTCAGAAGATTGCTATCCAAGAAGAACACTAAATTACTATCTTGATCGCGTAAGATTCCCGAATATAGTTTCCACGCGTAACGAGTACAGATCAATGAAGCATTTCCGGAATGCACTGGAAAACCCACACTCATACTGAAATCTTATGACATCATTGTAGTCGCGAGTAAGCGCACAGTTGATATCAGTCATCGAATCATGGTAGGTTGGTACATTGTCAACTTTACCAACTTTGTTGTAGATTCGATTGGCGAAAAAGGACTGCTACCAATTTTTCTTCAATCAGAAATGTCCTTCCAGAGATGATCGCGCGAAAATACCAAAATGGAAGTTTGTACAATTTTCTCCCATCGATTGCCCCCACTCATTCCCGCTGTGCAAACACTGAGGTTGGAGGGTAGTATGGTTTCCGAAAGATACAAATCTGTTGTAATTTACTGATAAATATGATGTTGGCATTTTGTCGGTTTTGTACTCCAATAAAAGTTCTCCATCACGCTTTTCGCACCGAAATCTAAAGTCTTCACTTGTCCACAGCAACTGTGGTTTATATACGTCAGCGTTACCGATTCGAAAATGTACTATAAAAGTAACTTTACAAATATTTCGATGTACTGCAGTTATAACAGTGATCGCAATGGGAGCGAATAAAAATCAGTAGTTTCCGAAAGTGTATAGAGTCAATTTTCGTTTGCTGATGATAAATTTCAGTGTAAAAATGAAACGCAGTAATCAGTATCAATACGCTGCCAAACATTAAATGAGATGTGGTAGGGAGTCTGTGCAGAAAATCTGGATTAAAATTTATGTACACAATTTGCAGATTGTCAAGCAGTCTGTCCGGGGAAAACATTGACTTATGGCCACTAATAGGTCGTTCGGGTCAATGACCAACGGAAATTTCTCATAAAACTGCTGAACGAGTTTCCGTGAGGTGGCGTTTAGATCCCTCCGTCGTAATGTACCACTCGTCCTGACAGAATTTTTTTTACAGTGATTGAATAAATCTGGAGATTTGTGTTTCACATTTGAACCTCCCTCCTCTTTTCAATGCGATAATCGCTATGCACAACTATATCCTAATGCCCCTGATAAGAGTAGCATGACTAAGTGTAGGTTGTTGAACTAACACACAACTTAACTCATCTGGCTCCCAGTTGAAGTTATACGGCGGGCGCTAATCGCCTTGCTGAGTACGTCTCGAGCTATATGTCACGATGATACGGTGAATAAGCAGACGACACGATGTTTGTTGTTTGGTCACAACGACTCATTTGGTTAATTGGGTCTTCTGGCGGAAATTTTTAAAAACATTTGAAATGATTCCTGCGTAATATAGCAATCAACCTTTTAACAATCAAAATTCGTCGTGATCAACGAAAATCTGGCACGTTTTGGTTTACAACCAATCTCAGCAATCTTGCAAACAACTTGAAAAATTTTGTGATACGAAATGAACGCAGTTCTAAATCAGGAGCCGTCGTTCATCGCAATGGAGACCTGAAATATCCTGGAAGTAGAAATATTGTTAACAACCATGGAAATATCTAAAGCATTGTTAATCAGAATGGCTAGAAAGGCTGAGTGTAGACGCGTCGTTGATCACCACACATTGCCATCTCGAATGGCGTTGCTCACCGGCGACTTGAGAGATCACGAGAACCCCCAAACAATCAGGCAACACCTGCCAACTTTATCCAGTCAACGCCACTGCAAGGGCTCCCCTAATTATTGGTGGTCTCAGCACATAATTCCCGCCACAGCTAATTTGGAAAGCACATGGCCCAACCTTCACGAACTGCGCGGCCTGATTGCTCGACTAATTGCACGCTTATCTCGAGTGGGCCAAGATAAGCGTTGACAAGTGATCGGCTGACTCACGTGATCACCTGAATCAAAGTGGATCAATTTGTGCGGACAACTGAGGTCAAACACAGCACGTCTGTTGGTATATTCGTCGCAAACAGACCATGCTTTCGAAACAAATAGCAAAACGCAACGCACAAAGTCATTAAATACTCTTCCTTTAAACTGCAGCCGGACGTCTCTTCGACTCCACAGATGACGCAAACTGACTACCACAATCATCTTCTCTACCCTAGTTGATATGCCACCAGCAATATCAACAGCCGAGAAGATAATATCACCGAACTATGTGGGGCTGTCCGATGACGCAAGTGGATTGCGTGCAGGAATGAATGGAAGATTAGGAATGTCCACAGCTTCGAAGAAGCAATTTGTAATTTGGATGTTCACAAAGCATTCTATACCAACTTGGTACCAGGAAGAAATTTGATACCGAACTCACTGGATTACTGAGGAGTACTTTCCAGTGTGATGCCTATGACAAAAACTAACAGGAAGCGGGAGATCGGACGTCCGTCGTGAACAACATTGGAAGATTTAAACTCCGGGACAATTGTCTACAAACTCGCCCTGCATGGAGAGTGGATGTTCAACGATCCTAATAATTCAAACTATTTTCCCGGATTCTCTTTTGCTAAGAGTGTGGCTTCTGAGAATATTAAAAGTAGTCTACTCGAAATCAGTCTTTATGTCTGGGAAGACCACGATTGTCGGCTAACTGTAAGGGCACCGCTACACCAAGTTTCATCGCGAGGTGAAGGTATAGCCATTGCACCCTCGACCGGATCTGAGTCCTGCCCGTTCTTCATGTGTTTGACATTGTCTAGGCTTATTGTGGTAACATAATTTGGGGTCAGTGGGTCACTTGGCCTCAAAAGACACTAGACATCTGTGGCTGTTACATAAACCGCGGGACCACTTTTTGCTAACGAACATGGCAGTCGACACGCATCACTCGCAAGGTAGCTCTTCAGTTTCCCAAACAGAATGAGGGTTTCTTTTAGTCCCTATACCAGCAATTCCCCACGAGACATTATAATGTGTATTGTTTATTACGAACACAATGTACATTGCGCCGTTTGTATGATAATACAAACTAGGTTTTTAGAGTAATTAAGAAAATCCCTATCGTGAAAACTTTATGGATCAGTGAAAACAGTGACATTGAAATAAACGGAAACCTTGAAACTTAGAGTCAACAACATCTTCGATACAATTGGACTGACAGTTTGGGAGCCATTTGTCAATAAACGCAGTGGAGTATCAATGTTATTCGGGCCATTAGGTGCAATACCAATAAAGATACTTAAGCTTGTGTCCTTCAGATCAATTTGTTTGCCTGTGTGAATGTATTTACCAACAAGCACTTGGACTCTGTGAAACTGGTTGCACGGATTATGTGGGGAAATCGTGCAGGCACAGAATTCTCTGGACCCGCTTAGGAAAGAGGGAAGAAATTGTTTTATGGCGGGTTGAAATCATTCATTATGAAGATAGGATTCTAACTTCCAGCCGAAGTAAGGAAAGATCACTGTTTGTGTTGCTAGAAGTTGTGAGGCGATAGAACACCTCCACTAGTCAACAACCACAACTACTCAAGTGAATCGTGTACCAAACTGTTTTCCTAATCGTACTATATGTTTAGTTACTATAGGGAACGGTTTGGAGAAAAGTATGGACTTCTAAGAGCTATCAATCTCCCATTCCTTCGATTCTCTTTAAGTGGAGAATAATTATTGTAACTGGTTCAATGGCCTACGAGTGCGTGGATCGATAACGGAATAACGATCAGTGAAACGGAGTATAACAGAATGACCGTCAACGGTAATGAACAACGGACTACGGAGTATGCACTAGTTCGTAACTTCCCGGCCACCCCAACCACCCGAGGCTAACGTGTGAACACAGAGAAAAGACTAGCCTCCGGACAGAACTCCCTTACGTCACTCAATCCGAAGACAACATGGTCACACACCAGATCATATTTAAAGGGTTTGTGACTAATCAGAAGAACAAATCAAAGGTTGACCAAATGATGAGCCGAACAGTACAGTGGTGCGCGTGGGCTGGATGTAGGTGTGTGAGCGTTTGGTCGCGTAGATGGGGCGCCAGAGATTTGGCACAAGGGTTGAAGAGCGAAGTGGCACATGACCGTGCCATGTAGGTCACTCGCACGTATACTTTGTTAGCTTTTGCCACACAATATTTTCGGCGAACTGGCGACTTCCCCGACAGTAATGCTTTCCTATATGGTAGTCTCAGAATCTAGATAGTAAGATCTGGACCGCAATTTCATCGTAGAAACAATTTAGAGTTAGTACATCCGAACCGTGCACAGAACGGATATGCGAAAACATATTGTGCGTTGTGCTGATGCTCATTATTAAGTAATTCCTTGGTTAAGCCACAACGATTTAAAACCAGAGTTATCGGTTTCGCAACGGTTCGACCCTCTCGGAGAGCCTTTATCAAGCGATTTAAATCAGAAAATTCACATTGTACAAGCTTCAAATGAGGTAGTCATCACCTCGCACGTGTATGTGTGTTTAACACGCGGTGTGTGGACAATCTACCAATAGAATGCATGGGTTCACGGTTCATCTGAGGTCACACGTGACGAGCCCAGACGCAAACAAGGCTGGATAGTTAGTGCATGCTGTGTGTGCATGTNTTGTTTGCGTCTGGGCTCGTCACGTGTGACCTCAGATGAACCGTGAACCCATGCATTCTATTGGTAGATTGTCCACACACCGCGTGTTAAACACACATACACGTGCGAGGTGATGACTACCTCATTTGAAGCTTGTACAATGTGAATTTTCTGATTTAAATCGCTTGATAAAGGCTCTCCGAGAGGGTCGAACCGTTGCGAAACCGATAACTCTTTGGTTTTTAACTCGTTGTGGCTTAACCAAGGATTTACTTGATAAAACAATTTAGAGCTTTGCAAAAGAACAAATCTTACAGAGCTGAGCTAATTTACTGACTTAACTGAGTGCAATAAAACAAGTACACAGATCAGAGCCAATCGCAGACGAGTGAGTAATACTCCGGGGCTGTAACTGAGGTAGCTGCTTCTTACCACGACATTGGAGGTTGTCGCCTTTTCCACAACAGCCGGCTGTAGCAACTTTCCACTTTATTGTAATACTATTTCAATATTATTTAGGGTGAATGTGTCTCCATGGCGGTTTCCCTGGGGTTCGTTTCCATGCCACTTCGCCCACTAATTTACTGACTAAGTCAAGAATTATGGAGGGGCCAACCAGGTAAGCAACAACTCCGAAGTGTTTCCGTTGATAACCTCACTTGAGCTGGGGTGGCAGTCACTAGTTTTGGTCCCCAATTTTCAGGATGCGACAGCAAATTCATTCGACTTTCGAAGAATTTGGTTTATAGAACAGTAGTTTACTTTCTGCAGCTTCACGTATTCTATATTATTTTGCTGGTTTTTGTGTGAACCATTTGGCACCCATTGTGTGCGATTTATTTAACATATTCCATTTGGCCTCTCATAGAGACCGCGGCCCTGGAGCTTACGAACAATCGTCCCGGAGCGAGCATATTGTAAAAGTGTACCCTTCTTGAACCGGAATGTGAAAATTGGCAAAAAATGTAAGATGTGTAGCTGTGATTGAATGTCAATGAGATAAGGCTACTGGCGATTGACATGTCATAGATAATCACTGTTCGTCAGCGTCGGTGGGTGCTTGTCACTTGACAGTATTCGCTCTTGCGAGTCTAAGTTAAAGTGAGTCCCTAACTATGATACATACTGTTCACATGATCGCAGTACTGATACAATGGAAAACACGTATTTTTGGCATTTGATCACAGCATTTGACAGGTGGCCTTCAGTCATAATTAAGCAGAACAAGTTCTGACTGGCAGTGTCCTCGATAATGGGTCTCAACTTCACTGAGAGTGAATAGAAATGCAGCACCGTCACGAATTAATTGGCCAGAATGCTATACTCTCGAAAATATTGACTGAATTCACGAGAACGACTGGGTGGTGAACAAGACTTGTTTTCTGTGTTTGATCATCACAATAAATATGAAAACAGTGACTAGGGTGAGTCCGAACCACGTTCAATGTAGGTTAAGGACGACGTGTTTATCAGTTACGCAGTCACTGTTACAAATCGTGGACCTGATAGGTTGTTGACCACGGTAGATTAAGTGTCCGCACGCAATTCTTCGAAGCGCAGAGGTCAGGGTTGCGCAATCGGATACTAGTGGCCTCGGCAACATTCACTATTGGGAATCTCACCATTTTTGGTCGATTCATTGGCAATCGGTAGACAATCCGAAAAGCATTCGTCTTACTGACAGAATGATTGGAGTCGGTCAAATGGGCAACAATCGCACTTGAAACCGTTTCAATCACACCACTGTTCAACCACCCCCAGTGACTTTCGCGTACTCTGTCGTACAATCGCGTTGTACTTCGAGCATACTTAGCTTACTCAGTCTGAGTTTTATACACAGAAAACCAGTGTTGTTCACTGTTCTGTCCTCCTCGCATCAGCTGATGTTGTTCTGATACGCTTCTCATGATATGAGGGCAGCTGGATTCAGATAACTCGGATTGACAAGTCGAATGTGAAGTGTTTCAAACTCAGAATATTTCACGACGAAGCTGCAACATATACATTGACTTGTCAACCCGAGTTATCTGAATCCAACTGCCTTCAAGATTTTCCATTACGTGCGAAAGCAAATCACTTTGGTGCATTAGAATTTCCACC
>QNGE01004556.1:0-45970 GCA_008508345.1 Paragonimus westermani
CCAGTTACCAGCAGTTCATGCTTTGATACTCATACTAACTGGTTTCGTATCGTTCGTAGAAAGAAAGTAAACGCTTAAGGAGAGAAAGATCAGTGATCGATTTCATGTACTTGAAAATTTGTCTCTACCGAGTCAAACTTTGTGCATTCGACAGACTTGTACATAGTAGAGGGTTACAAAACCTACCGTGAGGTATGGCTATTCATAGAAATGCTAAATGGATTAAACTATGGCTACGAATCTGTCATTTATTCCCCCGCCGTTGATCTTTAAAAGAGTATTTTACAAATTATGGTCAACTTACCCAGTTTAGTGATCAAGCCTAATCACCATTTACCACGGCCCCTGATGTACTCAAATGTTTTACAATTGTTTTCTCATCGTTACTGCTCACATGCTAATTCTTGCCCACGCCTTAGTAAACAATTGTGCAGATGGTGTGATTTTCGGCTTTAGACATCCTATTCAATTTTCTTTCATTCTCCCGCTAAAAAGTCAAGTCGGTCACATTTCCGTAGCTTGTCACTTAACACATCCACGTGTGTCAGTATGTTGATTTTGCCCATGGAATACGGTCAGTATGAACAAACTCATCAAGAATACCTATTCCCTCATGCCCATAACAAAATCCTGTGTTACTTTCAGTGACACGATTAGAACATTTGCTTTTATCGATGTCCACATTAAGGTGAGATTGTCCGGCCTTCATAGTCACCCTCGTTTCATCACCAACTAATTAGCCAATTTGTAAATGTATGTGTATTTTTTCTCTCTGTTGGCCGCTTGTTCTGAAGGATTTTATACTGCATTAATTGCATTGTAACGGGCCTACCCGTAAAAACCCTGTTCACTGGATTGTTTCACGGTGTTTAAGAGAGTGAGAAAGGTTCGTAGATAAACTTTCGTCTGACATACCAGACTTCCATATTTTGAACACGTCTAACTATAGTAGTAACTGTTAATCTTTACAATCACCAGTGTGCACGTACCTAGTGTCAGTCTGCCTGCTGTGCAGAAACCTTGTCTCATTCGTTAATCAGATGTGAGATGGAATCAGCATATCTTTTCTACCGATACCAACTGCGACCATTGAATATACTGTACCTGAATTGTACTACTGTCACTAGTTATTTACGAGTAACATTCAGTGATCTGATTGTCTTTCGTTTGGCGATGATTTAGACACAAGTCACCATTCATCATGAATAGATAGTTTTCGCTGGACCGATGCGCTCCCCCAAAACGTGAAGAGACATTTGGGATGACCACACGTGTGAGCGGAACGGCTGTTCGAATGGGAAGTCACAGCTTTGGATGTGGTGAACGCCAAAGATTCGATCCCATAGGTAAAAAGAGGCATCCACCTAGTCGCTCAGTTATACATCTGATTGCAAAGGGAATGATCATTTTCTGCTAGACTACGAAAATGGAGGGAATGTTGAAGTAAGTCAAATGTGGATAGGAAGCCGATTTACGATGTGATTTGTAAGCAAGGGAACGTTTTTGATAAAGAGAAACGGAAAAGCTGTTTTCACTGAGATAATCTACACGGCGACTTCGTAAATCCTACGTTTGATGGCAGCGGGTGATGCGGATTTTTATAAGCCTTCTTTGGAAGCCTTATTACCTACGGTTTAATAGTAGGCAAAAGAACACTGTAGCAGACTGAAGACCTGAGGATACAACATTGCGTCATCGAATAGCAGACTGTTAGTCGTGGGGACAATTAGGTTGTGAGAGTGTAAGGGACAACGTTCCAAATGCAGCAGAATTGACGTCACAAGACTGGACCAGGATATTTACACCCTCTTTTTGAAAATATGTGCATTGTGTATTGAAGTCTATAGGTTACAATGCACGATTGACAGTTGTTTAATTTGAGGCTGTAACATGGAATAAGATTCTATTGATTAACTGATTCCCTTTGAGATAGTGCCACCTCATCAGTAGGCACCACACGGACGGAGTCGAATTTTCACACTGTTGTTGAAGTATGACTGTATGTTTATGTGCAGTAGCTACAACGTCGATTCTGATAAACTGACCAAGTTGCTCATTTACTCGCTTTGAGTTTGCTGAATATTTCTAGGGTTATTTAGTGCAATTTTGTCGCTAGGCTCGACTTATACTCAGTCTACGTTACAGGTGAGGAAATACTTAGGTTTCCAGAGCGCCAGTGTAAAATGACCTAGCTACTGAGCCCTGTGGTCCAGTAAGATAGACAATGTTTGTGTTCGTTCCTCTGTTCCAACCCCCTCCTGTTTGGTGTCAGACGAAGAGCGGGTAGGCGGTAGACGAATGGACCAATTAGAATAGCGTGCGCCCTTCGACAACGCCACCGTTGTGTGATTGATTCACACATGTAGACCACACGGACCAATCAGCAGCGAGCGAGATTACGTTGGTAAGCTGGCGCAACAAACCAAACAGACTGGCGTGTTTTAATGCTAGTTCGCATAACAGTTACACTTACACTATGTCGTACTCCACATACACTGATTCGTTGCCCTACCAGACCCGTGATTTCAATCAAACAGGCCCATACGACACAACACAGTTGCAACACGATATTATGTTAAAAGAACGCAAATGTATCCGGGCCACGACAGTGTACGACTGGGCCCATTCGCTCGCCCCAAGAACACAGCCAGTAAGTCAACTCCGAAGCCTGGTCTACTCACAACATCATAACTCACCTCCGGAAAACCACAACCAACAGGACGCTTTTCTACTAACGTCCTCCGTAGATCTGAGGCACTTCGATTCGCATGCAAACACTGGCCCGAGGTGTGTCACGAATCCCGAAAACATGCGATCACGCACTGGTACTTTACATGCTTCGGATTACGGTGAACCCCGTATGAATGGCCACACAGACCAGCGGCCATTTATGGAAGAACTAAAACCGAATTTCAGTTACATTGGTGAGTCCACTATGAGTTCAATCTGGCCAAGTCCATCATACAGTTATTCACCTAAACAAATATACACGTTCCAATGCATATACGTAGAAAACGCACAGAGGTTATGCACGACAAAAAATCCTCGGGCAATCTAAGAAAAGGTACATTTTCCAAAGATCCCGGCGGCAATCAATATGCTTCTGCATGCTTGTCTTATACATTTCTTTGATTGTACACCTGCTCTGGAAGGCCTCAATCCAAACTCGATGTCATTCCAATCAGGTGTGCAGTGCACCCAAAACGGCAGGTGAAATGCATTTCTAAACCATAGTTTATTTAATTATCTGATTGAGTAACATAGGTTGTGGTGTTAACAGAATCGTTTCTTTTTAAAACCACAATGAATGCCCTCCCGAGAAGAAACCTGGTTTTTCAAGAGCTGTGTCCCAATGAGTTGTCTACATTTTTGTTCGTCAGTTCTAATTCGATTTTAAGTTTGGTGATTGACCGCAGAATAGGCTAGAATAAATTACTTTTCTATTTTCCAAGTAGGTTAGAATTATAAATTTCAAAGTTTACACATCCATGGGCTTTTAATTTATTCCTGTTGGGACCACGTACAAAAGTTGTATGTGGGCA
This sequence comes from Paragonimus westermani, assembly GCA_008508345.1. Lineage (NCBI taxonomy): Eukaryota > Metazoa > Platyhelminthes > Trematoda > Plagiorchiida > Troglotrematidae > Paragonimus > Paragonimus westermani. The sequence goes on from QNGE01004556.1 coordinate 3,543, forward strand.
CCCTCATAGAAGATGGCAGTGCGACAGAATGATTGAATCTTTAAAGATGTCCGAGAAAATACACTGAGTTACAATGCTAATGTTCTACAGATTACGAATAACGGATAATCAGTAGTGCAGCGTTTACTTATGTCATTCGAAAAATATCATTTATCAGTGTCGTGGCTGTCTGGACTCTTCATCCACACTGATAACGACAGTGTGATATCTTCTTGTAAATATTGTGTTTGAAGTTGAAGGTGGTATCTTCTGGCTTATTAGTTCGTGAATGTGTTGACTCGTGAGAAAAATTTTCGATAAAGTCTCACCTGATCCTCCAAGCTATTTAAAAAAAACCAGTAACGTTGGGATGTATGTTATTAATAAACATGGTTGTGATAACCGTAACAATCGGCTAATCTCTGAACTTTTAGTGACCTTCTTGCTGGTCATGTTTGTTGTAAAGATATTCGACCCGTGATAAAAAGCTAGTGACCATATTGTAGCTTAGATTATACTGGTGAGAAAAAGTATTTCCTGTTTCAGTTCTGACTCAGAAATTGCCTATCTCGTACATACATTTTGTAACAAACGAGGATAGACCTTCCCAGAACACTTTTGTGTTGCTGTTGTTGCTATGCTTCGACAAAAGGGAATGAGACTGTGACATAATTTTCCTGCATGTCTGTTACTTCTTTTGAAAATCCCTCCTTGTTATTTCTGATTTTCACAACGCCTTTGATAAACTGATCCCTGATTTAATTCATATACGTTGAAGGTTATCCGTATGTGATATGTAACCGTTTGTCTAGGGTTAACAATTTCCGATTTTTTTTTCTGTAAAGTGAGCCAGTAATAACTTAAAAGTATCAACAGACTTTAAATTTAACATCGAGAAGATGAAGACCTGATTTCAACATACATCCTTTTGCTTTCTTTTATGAAAGGAGAGATATTCACAAATGCAAATGTGTTCTGGCATGAACTTGTACGTATGATTTGAGTTCAATTCGTAGCTCAATTCGTAGCCTATAGACAACTGGACGGATCATGACTGTTTTCAATGAGAAAACTATCACGGTAACTGTTCAAACTGTAAACTTGAGAGTGTAACTGCATTTCGAAATACTAAAACGGATATTGACAATGTGACCTCATTTCACTGTCGCATGAACTACAGGCCCGTTATGACTTCACACACTTGCCGGGTAGCCGGGTAGTTCTTTCGTGATCGAACCAGATGAGTTCAGATCTCAGTTAATATTGTCATCGTGACTGTATGTAAATAATGAACCTATTAAACTAATTCTTTGACATGTATATCACTATCAAATATGGACCACCCTACAGGTCGTGTGAATCATTAGCGTACATCAAAGTTTTTGTGCGCATCGTTGCAAACAATTGTTTCAGTAATTCATGAATAACCTGTTGGTTTGGTAGCAGTACCAATTGTTGCTAACTAGTCAGTTCTGATTCAGTGGATTTCTGCTCCTCCATTCGATCTCGAATAAAGTACTAGTCAGGAAGTAAGCATTATCAGCAAATTTGATTAACATTTGCTTTTAAATTTTCCGCAAATTCCGAATTCTTGAAGGGTCTCAAGCACATTCATCAACACTTTTCAAGTGTCTACCGGAACGAGTAGTGTCAAGTTCGTTGTTCCTTTTCATTGCCTAGGACATGGCAAAATCGGACTGACTTTTCAATACCCTCAAATAGAGCTATGCTGGATTCAACCACGTCTAGACAAAGCTGCCGACTCACTGACTTGTCAAATTTAAGAATACTTAGAGTGGAATGAGTGGTTGTCATATGCCGAAGATGTTATAACATTGATAGCCATTTTGATGAAGGTTCGATGTGATGATTAAGTATAGGCTGTACGTGTTAGGTAATTGGTTTACCTGATCACGACGTACTTGACCTGTTTGAATGGTTTAGCCAAACCAATCATGCCATACCGCCCAAACAAACATCATTGTTTTCGGCTGTTGATTATACTGTGTAATTTCTCGGTAAGGCCAAATAATCCTTCATATTTTCACTGTTCAGAGTGTTCTGTATTCAAATATAGGCCCGCCAGCATTCGAATATAATTTGACTTTGGATAGACATCTTGCTTTCTGAGAATGGGACATAAACAGGTAAGTAGTAAATTGTGGCGGAGTGTAGGTGTTTGGTATTTTTGTCATCTGAGTGGTCAACAATGTGTTTTAGTGTTTTCTGATCATTTTCAGCCAGTGGTCAAAGTTATGTAGCATTTGGTCATCATTATCCAACTAGTCCTCGCTAGGTAAGACTGTAGCCATTGTGTTCGTACGACTTTTAACAAGGTACTGCAATTTAATAGGCTCACATCGAATGGCCACGCGTCTGCATGTTGCTCGTATTGCATTACGGACTGGTTGGCTGAAACTTGGTAGGACAACACAACGTGTTATTGCAGACATACAAAATACGTTTGCACATGCTTTCGATCGGCTGAACTGCATTTCACATATGCACATTGATATAATGAGAATAAGAACATACACGAATGTATATTTACCATAATTCATCTTCAGGCCAGCACAATCATATACGGAGTTTATAGGATTTATAGACTTATTATAAAGAAAAATATCATTCACCAATCAATTGGTAGTGCCATGGCTGGTTCATTGTATCATGCGCGTCCACTGGTTTAACTGCAGACGCTTGCCATTTTTCCAGTGGATATGTGGCTAGGCCAAATGCAAGACCTCAACGAACCACTTTTGGTGATACAATACTACACCAAGTGACCGGATTCCCATAGGCTCAGCAGTATAAAGTGTACTCATTCGGACTGCCTTCAATGGGTTGCCTGGAACGTCATAGACCACTTGGAAGGCTTGATCAATGTTCTGCTGGTGAGTGAAGGATAGTACTGTTGACCGATCGTCTTCCCCCGTTCGCTAGCTATCGTGGATGAAGACGGGATTCATTTCGAATGCTACCATCACATTAGACCAAAATAACCTGTTCCACAGGAACAAGTGAATGAGTAGATAGACACAGATGAGATGAGATGAACTGTCAGTCTATATTCGTTATAACACCCGAGAACTGGAGATGTGGTGAACTGCTTAAGACGTTCAGCTGTGGCATCTCCTGCTAAATGCCTGGCTGAGCCTGCTTGTCACCCGTTTTGTGTCACTCTCACCTTTTAACGACACTCGAATGAACAAGGTTTTTTTTAATTAAGTCATGCGTATGGGGATTTGGTGATGTTCTGTTAGTGTTTCTGATTGCAAATCGTTCCGGGTGGTAACTATCATACAGTACGTTCTCTAAGAATTTGAGCTAGCTGTCTAGCGTCTCTGTTGGAAAAATCTTATATGGTCTACCAGTCAGGCAACGTTTAGGGGTACACACTGTGAGAGTATGAGTGATAACCTATCCATGTGTTCTTTCTGTGAGTCCCACGTTGAATAGTGTCGTCTCTTTTAGTAGGCATAAACGAACATCTAGGAAGGATGTATTCTCCAAACGTAAACTTAACAGACCGGTGGGTTTAACTGGAGCTGTCGAGTACTGTGCACACATTCTAGGTAGTAAGAGTAAATACATTGGTCACATTTCAGTGATACCTACTGTTAGTAGACTAATGGCCTATGATGGATTGAAACGTGGTACGTTCCAGCTTCCCGTGAATATTTCGGCCGGAATAAGTTCGAGCGGGTATCCCATTGTTGAACCCATCGTTCCTCTGCGCACTATACCGTTAAATACCAGCTGTATGCACAGAGTTCACCGCAGTCTCATTGCTGGTATCCCAGCGTCGAGTCCGGGCCCAGGCACGTGATTGCAGATAAGTTGTACCGTTTCTATCGGCGATACTTTGATGAATAGCAACAATATCTTCAGTCATAACGATTTCTATGACTTAATATGAACGTTTTGTATGTATTCGATGAACTCATACTTATCACGTAGACCGAGAGAAGAAATCACTTTTCGAACGGGTTCAAGCCATTTCACTAGTAATTTCGCTGTTGAATGGTATTGAGTGAACCAACACATCAGGTTTGTGGACTTTTGGTAGTCCATAGAGCCGTGGTTGCTCGTAAGTTGCAGCGGTTATCCACTTTTTTCCTCTGATTATTTAGAATACTTAATGATCTAATTTTCAGCATAACCGTTTTCGGCACCTACGTTGGAGATTCCACGAAACTTGTTTTGGTCTGCGCGAACATTACTCAGTTGCTCAACACAATCGCTTCTGTTCATGAGGACAATTCTACTTCCAGTATTTGCAGAACTGAAGAACCTGAGTGTTGGTCTATCTGAGGCTGGGCCGGGGGGAAAAGAAATCTGTAATTGTTTTGAGTTTTGGAAATTCAGCATTAAGATGAACACGAATGATAATATGTTGGGCAAACTGAACTGGAGAGAGACGTAGTCACAGCCTATCAAAATGCTTCAAGCGTAAGTCAGCATGTAGCAAATAGCAGCTGATTAATAGCGACTGAAGGTTGAAGTATATCTTCATTCCACCTCAATAATGCAAACGGCCATGCCATCTGAAAACTAGTTCGGAGTTTTGAATATGTGTCGAAATCTGATGACAGGAAAATGAAGGAGTTTTGTAAGGTGTTCCAGTGTGGACACACCCAGAAACCGGAAAACGCTCTTTGGAGCCAGGCAGCTCGATTGATATTAGCTTTGATGAGTTCTCCTTAGACAGTTGTTTGAGAATGGTGGTAACACATTGACGACTGTCCCAGTTTAACCACTCTATCCAAACAGGGTAGTGGCCCAAGGGTTGTAAACGTGTTTTGGTTCACCGGTGAATCTTCTCTACGAAGGCACTGTTCTTCGCTTTATATGGGTGTCGAGTCCGGATATTTGGTTCTCAATGACGATACACCATCGAAATTAACATAACCTTAAAATACTCTGAAGGAAGGGTTCAAAACAGCCAGAAGAATAATTCAACCATTGAACTGGCCCTCTAAACAATGGATGTATGGTCGAGGGACAGACTGAGGTCATCTGACTCAATCGTTCTTAGATCCCGTTCGAAGACAATGATGCACAATTTTTCATCATTAACAAGTTGTTCAACGTTGAATCATTAACTGTGCCTAAGGTTAGTAGCGGAGACGTTAACGATTTGATAGTCAATAACTAAAATGGATGGACAGTAACAACGTGACAAGAATCGGGAGATGCTTCATTATAACAGCAAAATGAGATGAATACAATGCACTGGATGCCCTATACTCAATTTCAAACCATCATTCAGCCTACTAGATTGGAGTCAGCTTATTCGTTTCAGCCGCTGTGATTTATGAATGTGAAACTTTTTCGCTCATGTTAAAGTGATGGAACGAATGCGTGTTAATTTTCGAATCGTTTATAGCGATAAACTGCTTTGGATGATACTTTCGTTGAAACACGTGTGCCCTTGGGATTAGTGTATTGTACGCTTCACTGGTCTTCTAGGTTAGCTTTCTTCAATGCGTTGATTCGTAGCTTTGCTAGCGTACATGTATGATCACAGGCTGATCCTTTATGTAAGGTGTTAACAAGTGACGGTGATGCGTTGAAACATTGAACGTACTGGTCATTTGTCAACCGAAACATGACAAACATCCGAATCTGTATTCCAAAATGCCGATTGTGATTCAACGTAACTAGTTGCAACATCCTAAATGGCGCATTATGAACGTCGTCAGTTTAGTCGCAGTTCATTATTGACACTTCCAACGAACACAGTACGCTCTCTGTTAATTCGAGGTTTTCTGTTTGTGTGCACTGTATGTACAGTTCTAACATTCTGATTCCCAGAACACTCATTCCAACCCTTCGAGATTCTGGCCAGCCTCATTCTCGGTGAAGGGCAATGATAGTTCGAACAAGGTCTATCACTGGGATAGCCACACTGATCTCTGTATAGTTGAGTTCTTGTTGAGGGGAGATGTTTACCTTTCCCAGTATCTAATCGCTGATCAGAAAATCAAAAGAAGGCTGAGCAACTAAAACGAGAATGAAAGTTTGGAAAAAATAATCGTAATTCACCTGTTTTCTACTGTTTATTCCAATTTCCTCCAACTTGCACCAAAGGTATTCTTTCACATGTCCTGTAGACAGCGACCGAATACCATAGAAGTTCTGACGAGCGAATTAATGCTGACGTACGCTTGCACACAGGCCACGAAGTTGACGGTCAGATTAACCCGAGCACTTTATTCAGTTATCCCAGTGATGTTCCTAATCGCGTCAACAGTATAGTCAACTCACGCTAGCATCACCCATACACTTGGTCAACATAACCTGCTACTCTGAGATATGCTATGATTCATGAGAAAAGTGAACTCTAACGAACTATGCTTGCCCTATCCGATTGCGGTACATCATCCTACACAGAGTTTATGTACTGATATCATTGAATGAAACTGCACCAGATCACTACTCCAGTTAGAGTGCTGAAAACGTATCTATCTTATCCATAATGTTCTCTTATTTATTCCATTTCATTTCTTTCTCACGTTTTACTCAATGAAATACCGTTAAACTTTCAAAGAAGCCATCCAGGTCAAAGTTCGGTCTAAAACGAGCATTCCTTTTTAAAGTTACAACATTGTATTAATCCTCAATGATCGAGAAGTTCATGGTTTTCTATATTGAGAGTTAGGGGGGGGGGCGAGGGTTGTCTATCAGTTGAACTGTTTGATCAAATGTGAAATCAAAGGAGCATAGGAAGTGGTTTTTGATCTGTGTTTCTTATTTTCAATGCGAACCTGTAGGCACCATTCACCATATATCCATTTTATTACTGAATGTATTATAACTGACGTCACATATTTTCGTTTGCTCTTGAATAGATAGTGATGCGCAATCCCGTAGCAAATAGCAGACTTATACAATCTTTTTCTGAAATGGTTCTTATCTATCTGATTTGATTCGAAGGAATTCTGATGCGATACCAATTGAGTCAACATTTAAATGTTTTCTTAACGTGGAGAATGTTATTAGTATAGGCTACAGACCTCTTGGAAGTGGTAACTTTTATTGATTGAGATTTTCTCAAAACTGAATAACTGCACAAAGCTGTACATTTGCTATTGTTTTTTAGCATATAAATAACTCATTTTAGTCACGTGTACAGTCAAATGCCCGTCTATATTTGATGGTCGAATTATTGCCAGTTACACACACACACACACACACACACATGGGTTTACATCTTCTTAATAAAATTCGAATTTTCATAGGTTCATGTCATACTTACGACAGTCGCGGTCATCTTGGACTCCACTTCAAAGAAAGACCGTTTGGACTACTCGTGAGTAGATGGGGATTTGGTTACTTTCAGGTTACACACCATTCACATTTGATCACAGCTTTCGCATTCAGTTGACTCTTCCAGCCGGTGTGCGTTCGGAAGAAAAGCATGTACCAGTCAACCAACATGAAATTAAGGCGCCTTATGTTTACGATAAAACCGGATAAACCAGGAGTGAAGGGATCATATGTCACAACAGAATCAACAGGCATGTGCGACGTTTATATGACAGTCTGTTATCAGTCCTGTGCTCTCCACCTTTAGCTTAGTAGCGATTCGCCTACTGTACTTTTGGTTACCGATTATTTTATCAGACCATGCAACGGCGATACGGTTGCACTGAAAACATAAGTAGCTATCGAAATTAAACACCGATCATCTAAATTTCAGGTCAATAATTGTCTTATGTTTAGTTTAAAAATAACACGTCATATACAATGAGTTCTGACACTCCTTGTGCAGACGCACCCATAAAGAGGTGTAGAGGACAGTCTAGTGTGCAATGGCATATACGTTTGATAGAAACGTTCCGAGCATTATGATGACGTCTGTGGGTAAATCTGTCACAAACTTTCTACCAAACAGAAAGGATACGGTCAACGGGTGAGGTTAAAGGGAAGCCAATGGAGATAGAAATGTGATTGGACGGACTGTGTAAACGAATGGTGATTTCGATTACAACACTCTTGAGGAAGACCACCCGAGGTGGTTGAAACGTACAGTATTACAACTTGCTTATAACGTTGTGTCATTCCCAATCTGTTTATTAACAAATGAATTCTTAGTTAAATTGTTCGGTGAATGTAAACGATGCAGTGCAAATGATAATGAATGATTTTACTAGAAGAAGAAGAGGGTTTACTTCGGATTTTTAGCAACGAACAATTGGGACTGACTTCGAATTGACAGTGATGTTTCATGCTATCGAACACATACAGAAGCTAATGTGATGGTTGATGCAGTTGATAATTGATTAACAATATTAACTATCCTGTTACCTATTTTGCCGAATTAACCCATACCTTCACGATCATTATTCCATTTTTATGGAGCCCTTGGTGAAGCTTGCTGACAAGATGTGACAGGGTCGTCAGTACATGCGTGTATTGTCAAAGTTTATTTGGTGTTCATTCAAATGTACAGAGGAAACAATCGGGTGCTAAATAAGTGTGCAGTGATTTGGAATATCAGATAAATTGTCACTGGTCACACAGCGCCGTTAGAAGTAATCTGTGTTTGATTTAAATACGGTGAAGCAACTTTTGTTTCGTCTACCAGAGTTGTTCTGTTTATCCAGAATTGGCGCCATCTGTAATTACGTATATTATAGAAAACGAAATAAGTTCAATTCTATGTAACTTAAAAAATCTAGAGATCTTTTCAAACAAAAATTGTACTAGTCGTCAATAGTACACTACTGTACATTTGTGCCAACCAACACTGTTTACTTCCTGGATAAATAACTTCCCATTCTAACACATCGCTTGTTCACGGTTGAAATATCATTCAGTATGTTGTAATTGAAAACAGTTGTAAGTGAAATTCCTCCTTTTTACTCTTTAGCTGATTTCTCTTGTCACAGTTTGCATATCCCCAGAAAGAAGTATACACAATTAGCTCTTCGACAAGTACCGGTAGATGTACTGTTATCAGTCTCAAACCCCACAGATCGAGTAGAGTTCCAACTTCGTTGTTACCCTTTGTCATATATTAAGGGAAGCGGCTTGGATAATGTGTCATTGGCAGCACATCCAGTTTAGTGTGTTTTCCTTCGGATCGATGTCACCTATGTAGGCGGATTTGTGTGTATTGATTTTCAAGGAATACTTGTTATCTTCGTTTGTAATATTAAAAGTTTAGACTTTGAATATTGTCAGATCGTTCCACAATCGATGTGGCAACTTTTCGTACACATTTTTGAGTTTATACTCTCTGTGTAGAGTCGCTCGAATCAGAGTACAGTAGCTAGTTTTGCTTAGGTCAATCTAAGCTATGGGTTTAATTCATTTTATTTCATGCTAGGTGGTGTTTTCGAGACAAGATTTTAGGTGTGTGCACTTCTCCGTGTCCCATAAGAAACCTCTTGTTGCTCACAGCAAGAAATGATTGTTGGTTAACTTATGTTGTCGGTAACTGCTGACCCCCGGCAATACATCTAGCTTTTGGTTGAACAGAATGAGAGAAGCCACTGTTTTGTGTAAATTAGCGTTTCCGCGAAACAAACTTTGCTGGAACGATCGAAAATCTGATGCACACGATTTATGGCTTGTCGAATTTCTGTGCATGTAAAAAGTAACTGCTCCAGAACAGGAGAAAAATTTCAGCAGAGAAGTACACTCGTGCTATTCTATAAATAGCAAGTATCACTGTTAGTAAGCCAGGGTTTGGTTGTCATCTGAGTCTTTCTGAAATTATGTGAAGGTAGTCACTGCGGTCTCGACACATTTGTCTCATTATATCACTACAGTCGAGATAGAGCAGCACAGAGTCCTGAAGAGCATAAACTGAACACAATCAGGAAACCACCGAATAGGTAAACCCAAAACTGTAACTTAGTATTTATCGAGAAGTCCTGAGTAGTGGATTCTTGACTGATCAGAACGCGCAGTAGTCTACAGATCTAGGTACTTTAACAAAATTAAACAGTCGACTGTGTTTGAACACTTGGAACTGATGGTGGTTACGCCTACAGTGATGGGACCAGTTCAGCGTTTCACGGTCATATGAAATTGGGTGGAATTTCATATCCTGATAGGGGGTAAACTCAGTTGGTGGTGTAACACAATTTGAGTCTGATAGCAAATTTCGAAAGCAGTTGGATGAAAACCTACCTGATTACAAGAGCTGCAGCATTTATTCGTTTATGTCCGACCGCCCTCAATAAAACCGGGCATTCTAACTGCGATCATCCCAGTGAACTAGATCAGCCCACAAAAATTATTGGGTTCGTTTTAAAACTGGAACTCTAGGAATTGGGTTTTGTGGCTTCTTAGCCTTTTGACAAAATATATTCCATTTCTCTCACATATACTTATTGAGGGTCAGAGGTTGCTTGTCCAAACTCAGTCCAGTTAATCACACCTTTCAAGTATGCGAAGTAGACCAAATTACAAATCATAATTGGCCACGTGGACAACGCTTCGTTCCTCCCCATTGCCCTCTTGACAAGCGGTAGCAAGTATTGCAGCACACAAGCTGTATGACGCAACAGCAGCAATTATCCCCACAATGACAGCCGAACAAGCGGTATTGCCAATTCAACCCGATGAGCAGACCGTTGGCAATTATCACAGAAGACGCATAGTCAAACGTGGAAATATATATGACACATTCGTAGGTGTCATAACGTTCCTTTGAACAGGCGTAAACCCATTCTAAACTATGAAGCAGGCCGGGGAGTGTAGAACAATTCTTGAAGCGAGTAACCAAACATTAAATATGTTGTATCACTATAATGCTACAATTCGCTCAACTGGTGTATGTTTACATAATCTCGTCAATGGGTTACGATCTAGAATGAAACTACCTATTGCTTCATAACAGCGTAATCTCAAACCAATATTGCATGGCCAGTCTCGGAATTGTTTCAACATAGGAGGTAGTGTTAGTCGTGTTATGAATCATCCTGTCAACCATCTTTGTTTGGGTTATAATGTGAACAAATTGTGGATTTTCAAATTGACCATCACTCACATTTGATTGCAGCCTTCGCATTCAGGNAACTTGAAAATAAACCAAATCCCTGACTACTCATCAGTAAATTATGGATTCATAGGCCTAAACAGAAGGGAGAGTGATCATTTACTGAGATTAACTACTTACGTGTCACTCGGAAAATGAAGTCCGTAAGGTTAGAAAGTTTTAAAAAGTGATCATGTTCAGGTCTAATAGAATGGAACTGAAGTTTGGGAAAACGGTGGCACTCATCATGCGAATGTTAAATGAGCACATTAATACGAATGAAGAAGATATTACTAACAGGCTTTCAAAAAAGCAACCAGTCATACAGACCAACAAAGACAGACAAAAGAACTACAACAACGGCCTAAGCTACCGTCTATGTAGATGGATTAAGGTTTGAACATCTCAGCCGACTCCGAGATTACGACAAACTGGACAGTGAGTTGTTCAGTTACAACGAAGGATGACAAAATACATAGAAGCATGACTATATGAAGCTCTGTTATTGGAGTTAACGAGATTTTGCACTAAAATCTTCGTAGTACAATGGTCGTTGTGAATCTCATGATTGTCTCGTTACTCCGTCTTTGAACGATCACGTCCCATGAGTTGACGATAAGCGTTTGTACATATTTCTCTGAGAAGGTTCATAACCGATTTGCATGTTTCATTTTAACATCACTCACAAATCATCGCTGTTGCTCTATTTACCGTAACTGCGTCCTTTGAATGCAGGCCGCAATCGTCTGTTACCCCTGGCTGGTATTTGGAGACCTTCCGTTTATCAGTGTCCAGGTAATAATCAGCACAATTTCAATGACCGGTGCGGATGAGTTTGTACTTTGTACCATCCAGTGACAAACTGGTATGTGTAGATCACCGGTTAGGCGAAGTTAAGCGATTATAAACTGTGTTCACATCCAGCAGATCCCGTGTGATTGGTTTAATTTTATGCTGCCCATTTATGACAGTGTGAAAGACTGATCGTCATTTGACAATCGAAGAACAAATCAATGGGTAGGTCAGCAATAGTTAGTTGAAACTCAATTTGAAAAGTGATTTTTAGTCTCGATTTTTAACATGACTCTGATAAACTAATCTTCAATTCATCTGTGTTATAATCCTACGAACTCATAAATAATGAGGTTTTGTTGTGAGATTGGATTGTGAAATCTGACGAATTCCTCGAAGAATCTTTAATGGATAGTGCAATGGAGTAGTTCTTCGTCATTAAAATTAACTCCACTGCCATAAATTAAAGGTTTACATAAATACCACGAGTGCAACCTGTGCAATTCATGCTAAATTTCAATGAAGACCACTTCTGCTTTGCGGTCATGGGCTTAGTCGGCAAGCAAGTCGTCATCATCACGAGTATTAACGCTTGTTCGTTTACTGTCCTGTCAACATGCGTCATACCCAGCAGGTCATGAACTGGCTTGACAGTGTGGCCCCCGTGAACCATTAGAGCATTTGGGTCTCAGTCAACACTAGCTATTGGTCTGGGATGCACTGTGTCAGTTCAGATCAACATAGAGAGGGAGAGAGAGCGAAGCGACATTGCACCTGATTATGTAAGTTGGCCGATTGCAATAGTAACTTTTGGGCCGCTCAGACTTTTGTGAACTTTTACTGATGCTAAAAGTGATTTGTTAGGAAAACTTTTATAGCGGCATTTAAGATGTGTTTTTGGTCATCATGCTCCAAAGTTATTACCTTCGAGTAGTTTTCATTTGTGTCCCCGTCCACCTGGACGATACTGGAAGATCAGAACATGAAACACACTGTTAAACAGATGAGCTATTCTTTCGCTTAGCACGTCAGTCTGTTAATACGAATGTCAATGGTGTGGATGCTGGTGTAGACAACATACATGAATTTGCACAGGGATATCAATGGATTGGATTAGAATAGAGATTACTCCATCTTCGTGCATATGTGGCAGAGGTGTGCATAGTTGAGAAAAAGCCGGCAAGAAAGCAGAGGAACGACTGCACTTAATCCAACCACTCGTAGATAGTATCATGTCCTACTAGTTTAACTGATAAAATCCGCGATGACCTAAACTATGCGGGTATTGGTTGTATTAGGATTTAGCACACCAAGTTAATTTCGTTAAAACTTGTGCCTACTTTTCTTGTAGATTGAAATTGATCACCTAGTTGCGGTGATAAGCAAATCAGCAGGAATTCACTTATTTCAGACACAGAATTGAGAGAAGGTTTGTAGGGTCGAAAGGAGTTTATTGTAATACTTTTTCCCGATCCTCGTCTCGGCCGACGAGGTGTTAGCCAATTTTCAAGCCAGAGAATGTAATTGACGTATCTTCCTGTAACCTCAGTTGTCGTTGACCTTGGGCTATTGTTTGGATCACTATTCTGACGCTGACATAGGTCATATGCTTTGCTTCCACGCCAGTCTGATTCAGATGAGACTTTATTTGGTCATAGTAACCGTCACCACTCGGCTATACACAAAGTGCATCTCCCAACTTTCTGTCCAGAGCCAAACTCGGCGCTTCAAGAATTTCACTCTGGGATGGTTGACTAGTAAAAAGCGTCCTTTCTGTTCTACTCAGTTCAATCTTCTGTTTGGCATTGGAACCCACCCGAGTGGTATACATTGAACAGTGAACCATTTACTTACAAACGCGTTATTGTTCAAGTCGTATTCTGCGTGACTGATGAAGGTGGGAGGAATCGAATCGTCTGGTTGCATAATTCTCTATGACGATTTTCTACGTTGTTAACAATGGAAGTCATTGGGGGAATTTTACCATGTTGTAGACGCCTGTCCGTTAGTTGAATCTACTTCAGGGTATCCCAATGGTAGCTACTCTCTCTATAAAGCTTAAAACATTTTCGTTCAGTTTATGGTAACGTGACAAAAATCAGCATAACACAGCAATCCGAAGTCTGGTTGATCAGATCAAACATAAACTTGTAACTATTGTTGATCTAAGGAAGGTATGTGGTGATCTGGTCCTGTTGATATTGCATAAAACTCTCAGAAAAAACAAACACTGACCATTGTGATGTCACATTTCTATTCCTCATTTACTTTCAGGCCTGATTGCCAAGGCCATACTGAGCACAGATGATCGTCGGATGATTCTTTCCGAAATTTACCAGTGGATTCAACTGAACTATCCATACTTTCGAACACGGGGGCCTGGCTGGAGGAACTCGATCAGGCACAATTTGTCATTGAACGATTGCTTCATAAAAGTTGGTGAGTTGTGTCTACCGTCACATCCAATTTCTTTGAGTTAAGTGTTTTCATGTGGTTGTAACACGTAAATTAAAGGGTATCGCATGGTAAGTGTGAAAGTCGTAGGAGCCAATTAGCTGGTCATTGGGTCTTCCATTCGCTTCGGTAACATAACAAATCAAACATAGGGTATGTGGTACAATGAAACATCTGGATCATATGCGAATGTTCTCAGGTGGATTTTAAGATGCAAATAGTATATCAGGTGTGTTCTTGTTTTATCAAAAGCATTATTGAAACCAATCAACCACCCACCCACTTTAATAGACAAGTAGACTATTTAATCGGGAACTAAAATTTGGTGATCAACGTAGATGATTGAATAGAAGCCTGAGCGACTGAGAACCTCATTTCGTAGCATAAAAGTCACTTAACGAATCAGTTTGGTAAAGTGGGTACGTAGGGTATTTATTAGCAATCATCGATTACTTTGGAAATTAGTATTTTGACGCGGAAGTTGGTATTCTTTTACAACAGCTCGGCCCGATCTGCGTCAATATTTTGTGTGTGTGTTATTTAAACTAGTTTCTTTGAAACCTCGCATGTGAAATAATTTTTCACAGCCGGCACACGTCATCACTGCCGACCATTGTTAGTTCTTTCAGAATGGTTAAGTGATATTTCAAATCCGAACTGTATTTGCATCCTTCCAACACACAGGTAGGGCAGCTAACGGTAAAGGTCATTATTGGGGAATTCATCCAGCCAACCTTCGAGACTTTATGGCTGGCGATTATCGGCGACGTCGTGCCCAACGCAAGGTACGCCAAGCTCTTGGTCTCATCTGTCCAGCCGACGACCGTGATACTCCGTCACCCCAGCTAAACACCCCGCTGGTATTGGAGACAGTTGCCAGTCCAACTACGCACTTGTCTAACCAATATATGAACCACTCATCATCCTTGTTACGTCATTTCGACCCTACCTCGTCCGTTTCGGGGCTGGATGGGTGGAATTGGACGGAGTTTGCTTATCCCTGTCTGGATCCAGCTGCACATAGCCGTTCCGAATGGATGCCCCCAAAATCGAATGCCGGTCGATTTGGTCATGATATGGCTATACTATGGCTTAGCCAACTTGTACACGCGTCACAGTCTTCTATTTGGACAACTCCCGTAAGGTTTCCCGCCACCGCCCCGCCCCAACCATTGAGTAGCTCGGTAACTTTGCTAAAATCCCGGCAACCACAGTTCAGCGTGGCTCACTTGTTGGATGATGGCGAACCACAAGATTACTCCACACCACGCGTGAAAAAGAATATTCCCATGATAGATGCAACTTTGAATGAACGTTCGACTAGCGCCTCGTGTGACATCCAGGCCATCGATCATCTATCAGCTCACGCGCTTATTCTAGACCCTCCCAATAGTCTGTACTCACAGTCGTCCAGTTTGTCTAAGTCAGAAGATGTGTCTTTCAACTCTGTCGCGTTGGACTTTACCATGATGAAGAACGTCAATTAAGCCAGTACGCAGTTGACTGTACACATGTACAAGAAGAGCAAACTTATGTATACAATTTCTTTCTGTTCAGCAACCGACAACCTTTGACTGAACTGTATTTATTCAGATATTGATTTTTATAAACAAAAAGACCCTGCTTCATCGGTTTAGCTGTAACAAACAGGAGAGGTAAAAATCATGGTTCAACGAAAAGTACTTGCGTCCAAATTATGCATAATTTGGTCAAACGGTTGAAGAGAACTACCGCCAGCACTGGAGGGTGACAGAATTGGACTGAATGATGGAGAACACTGGCCAGACGGTTGGGAGGAAAGATCCGATCAGATGTGTTGAAATAGATTTTTGCTCACAAACGATAGTTGGAAATCGGGGACTCATTTAAGAAAACCAAGCTTCGGACTTGAACTCAGGTAATGCATTGCCCGTTCAAAAAGACAACCGGTATTGGGGAGCTGGTCATGTCGATTACTCAGACGATTTCTCTGAGTAATCGTCAACGTTTAACTGCACAGGAAGCCTCTTTAGAAAAGGAGTATTAGACATGTGTTTCGTTGTTAGTCGTGAGCTGAACTGCGGTGATGTTTTCATGAAATAGCTGATTATCACTGAGCTTTCGACATCACGATAAGCGAGGATGAATTACTTCACACAACCATCCAACCATGTTCATTTGTGACTAGCGGTGAGGTTGACCGATCGCCAATGGCGACACAGTAACCGTCCTGTCAAATTCACTCCACTACTCCATGACTGGAAGTTCTCTTCAAGTTAAACTCATAGAAATCCTAAACATATCCGGTTGTATTTTACCCATTGACGAGTAGCAAGGGATTTTGGCTACTGAAAATGTGATGACTGTGGTCACTTGTGAGAGGTGTTCGATTTACAGTAACTACCCCCCCTGGTTCTAGTAGCACTTAGATTAGTGTTCATCTTGCCTGGCGTGATTAACACATATATTACCGAAGAAGTTGAGTAGGGCTACCAAAATCGTTCAGCTGACGCATCTCGGTCTCGATGGTGCGGAAGACCTAGATGAATACACAATGTGAACAGGCTGTAAACACGATCAGGCATATTTTATTGGCTATGCTGGTCATCTTGTCAAATATCATGGAATTTGGTTGCTCCGGATGATCGACCAAGGGTCACATCTACAGTCCAGTGAGGGATGGGAGAGGTGAGAAGTTTCTAACAGAGGTTTAGACAATCCCGTCTATATCGAAGGATAATCAGTAAGAACATAAATTTCTTCTAATCACTGAGTGATTGTACGTCCATCTAGTGCATCTAAACATGTGTCCAGCCGGGCGCCAGAGGTATACACTTTTCGTGTTCGGTGAACGCATTCTAAGCCAGGTTTGACTGACCATGTTTAATGCTGTTCCTGAGAGATGACACTTAGTGCTTAAATGTAATGTGTAGCGATAAGATAGTCAGTTTCCTGTTTAACTAACCATCTGTTATTGCCACAAAAACTGACACATTTCACCAACCACCTCACACTATCCATTTACGCAAACTAGGGGTACCAACTGCAGTGAAAGAAGCATCTATGCCCCAAACGGTTGTAACCTAACACGCAAATGGAAACTTCAACACCAGCTCGTAAATTTATCAAAACGGTTGAATGGGATCTAAAATACACTACCCGATAACGTTGAATGATTATATGGGTTGATTGGTTTGAGCTGAACATCATTCAGTTCTGATCTCGGCTTAATTACCCACGCAACCTGTCCAGCCAACCTCCAACAGATACTCCCATTCAAAAGAAGCTGGTTGGATATGGAACTAGTGATTATGAGCCATTCTGACTTTAAACATAGTGAGTGATATCATCTGCATGTTTGTTTACTCTGTCCTCCCCTGTTATATTCGGTGTAAGTGTACACTTTATTATGTGCACTTGTGTGATATGGCTTGAAAAGAATTACTATCTGTTACACAAAATATCTAATTAATAGTAATAAGAACATCTTTTGTGGACCAACAATAGTCAACATGATGGCCATTACGATCACTTTCGTCAATCGATCAATGGGGTGAGGGGCTGCGTGACTTACAGAATGGCATACAATATCTACCGGTAGAGATAATCGAGATGGGTAGACAGTTATACTCACGACACAGTTTTACGAATCCGTTCACTGCTGTTAACAAAATGAACGAAAATCCGGAGTAATCCATTCAGGTGTATTGTCTACTTACATTGATTATTTAAAGAATGACACAGGAACGTTATGAACCAGAGAAACCCCAATACGCTTATGCACATCAGACTGTTCGCAAGATAGTTGGGAAAAAGGATAGACAGAGTTTCAGTAGCTTCGATCAGAACCGACAACAAATGCGAAGGGTGTGAATTGGAAGAAAATACTGACAAGGAATTAAAGATAAGTTGACGTCAGAAAATCAATCGAGGAGCAGCCAGTCGTGCATACATCAAGCACGATTAGTGTAGATTTAACAGAAGCTTACCGGTGGTGAATGTGAAGAATATTGTATACCTTGAATCTGTTGAGAGAGTTCTATTGTTCAGACTGTTGAAAGATTGGAAAATGATAATGAACGTCAGCACAACGCACAATATATTTTCGCATATCCGTTCTGTGTACGGTTCGGATGTACTAAAATTGGAAAATATTATCTGAGTGACTGGTTTCAGCTAACGCTTGAAACCACCAGTTGACGACCCCATTACGACAACCCCCAGTAAAATGTTCCATGTTGGACATTTTTTACAAACTGAGTAAATTGTAATTGAAAGAGAAATGTATTGTTTTTGTGTAGTGATTTCGATCAGTTATCGCAAAATGGATGATTTCAAATAGGCGAGGATAAGTTCAACATACTGTGATTTGGCTATTGCTTGTCAATAATACATTGGGAATTGGTTTTGTTTAAGCGATCTCCCTAAATGTGACAACAAAATGAGTGCGACTCCATCCAGTTCTTTGATCTATGTTGTACTTTCTTAAAAAGCATAATGTCTTTTACGAGATACTGGCCACAAACGTGAACAAGTGTTTCGTGGTGAAGGCCTACCAGTCGGTTAAACATCAAATGAACGTTCGAAAGCATTTAGTAAGCAACCCAATTACCAAATTAAGCTTCGTGTTTATTGAGGTTAAATTTGAGTACAGAATAAGGTTGTTTGGAATTACTGTTTTGAGAAAACGCTTTGTTGCATAAGCGGAGACAGAACATTTCGTCACATATTAGTTCTGTGTAGTATATAGGGGCGGAATCTGAGGGTTGGGAACACTGGTGGTGTTGTTCGTAGCTCGGGTTGATGGGTTTGCTATTGATATGTTCGCCAGGTCAAAGCTAAATTGCGACAAAATCAACCAATGGTGGGTCAGGCCAAACACGACAGAAAGCGACCAACTAGAATTCAGACCAGTAGGTCAACCCACTCTGCTATATAAGAACAGGCATCGATCCAACTTCATCAAACACCACCTTCAAAACTATACGCTGAAACACTCACGCACTGATGATGTCACCTCGCTTGGTGATGAAACGTTTGCAATCTAAATGTCAAGCTCAGGGGCGGAATGGTAAGTTAAGTTTGCAGTTTATTTGATAACTTGTCCCCAAATGCACCATTCTTGCGCCGTCAGCAAACAACGAAAGTAGGGAGTTTAAAAGCCTTGGAAGCACCAGCACGAACACAGTGAATAACAGTGATTCTAGTACAGAATCTTATGCCGTATCACCAGTCGCAATGTACTAGTGGAAAAGTTCATCGATTTCTTTACGCTAAACATTATTCCGACAGACGGATTCCAGAAAGTGGTGACCATGTATTATTTGACTCACGAACATATTGCTTCATATGAACCACACATCAACAGTCTATTCTGATGGAATCTGTTTATGTTTAAATCCATGGTCACGTAGAGACAGTCGGCAGGTTACCTAGTCCACCAACGGTCTGTAGTTAGGGGTCTATTAAAGACGTATTTGGGAGTGCGGATTACTACAAACTGATTGCTTCTGGTGGAGGCAATTTGCACTCATTTGAACTACTATCAGGATATGTACACATTCCATCGTACACATTTTGGACAATCATGCAACTGTAGTTCAATATG
This sequence comes from Paragonimus westermani, assembly GCA_008508345.1. Taxonomy (NCBI): domain Eukaryota; kingdom Metazoa; phylum Platyhelminthes; class Trematoda; order Plagiorchiida; family Troglotrematidae; genus Paragonimus; species Paragonimus westermani. Next base: position 23,351 of record QNGE01004556.1, read on the forward strand.
GCCATATTTAGTCTTGCAAAATTTCACGACAATTTCCAATAAGTATTAATGGATTTTAATCCTGTTCGGATTCACCAGATGGGAAAACAGTGGGAGCTATTCAATTGATGTTCTGTCCATCCAAATGACAACCTGTATTATATATACATGTTTATATACATGGACAGTTGGTTACTTTATGTAATAACTGAAACAACCGGTTCTGGTATTGCATCTTCCTCGTTCATTGTTCGAGTTGGCGTGAGCCCATTAATTATCCAAAGCCATGTGTGTTTGATCACAACCATCGCCACCACCATTAAACAGTAAGCAGAATGAAGAGGTCGTTTATTTTCTCATTCTTACCACTGGCCAATGACAATTCTAACTTCATGGAAAACTGTGCGGAGTTGACCAATTTATCAACAAACTGTGTGTATGTATGCAAACTGTGAGAGACCAACAAACCAAGCAGCCGAGCGCATTACCCGTTGAGTTGTTATATGCACTGTTGCTCACGCAAACTCACCTAGTCCGTCTCGGGTTACGGCTGGCTGATTCGCACCATATACGCGTCTGTGTCAGGTGCGAGCAGCATCCCCTGAGTTTGAAGGGTGTGGGACAGAGAACAACACTTCTTTGTGGCATGGGTTAGAACACCCAATGACGTGTACCATCTACCTGAAGACCAGACATTCAAAACTGCATCAGGCGGTGATAGTGGATTATGAAAAACAGATCGTACTAGGTCTGGTAACTTGCCGGTGAGGTCTTCGAGAAAGATAGAAAGAAGTGACGAGGACCATATTAGACTTGCGTTCAATGGCTTGTTTCATTTAGCGTAATCAGATTAATTAATTCCAGAACTCTATATACTCATCATAAGAAAGCCTACTCGGTGTTTGAGAAAGTAGATACCCACTGTATAGTGAACATCTTCTGGGAAAACAAAATGAGATATTGATGTGTTACGAGTGAAATAAATATTATGGGTTAATAAAACTTATTGTGGAGGTATGAAAGACGCACAGGGTTACCCTTTGATATCATAAGTGTTATAACTTTATGTGCATTAGTTCCTTCTTGAGCATCGTCAACTTCAGGCAAGGTTGCTCACAGAAATGTGGCATATACGTTGTTATCGAATTGAAGTCCCTGTCAAAAATCGTCTCGGAGTCAGATTTTTTATCGATCCTATTTGCATGCGGTTAGAAGAGATAAGTGAATGTAACAAAAATCTTATGTGAAAAAACTAGACAAATGACTTACGTGATGCCATTTACATTTAAACCGATTTCGTTGCAGCTATATGGGGGTTTACTGTAGGTCATTAATCTGATCGGAAGTAAGTGCGATACGTTCACGTCATTTGAAGTGGATGTTAGTGAACACACTTGAAAGACATACATTAACAAAAGTACATTGTTAGTATGTAGTATCCAAGTCATTAAGGTGAAAAATTTGTAGAATGCCCCAAGAACACCTAGATTAGGTGACGCGATGAAGTTGCCGATCAAAATTACACTTACGTAGAAAAGAAATTCTGAGACGATGCTGATTCGGTTTATGAAACATTGACAGTACAGCCTGCAGTGTACATGATAGATCAACAAGTTGGAAGTACATTAACACGGATGCCGTTGACGAAGGAAACAGTGGCTAAGGAGTCACGGGCATCATCAGTAGTCAGATTTACCGACCATTATACGTAACACTTCTTTGTTACGGGTATACACCAGTTTATGAATCAATCACCATAATGTCGAAGTCATTTTGGTAGCCACGTAACACACCGACAACTGTGTCTGTGAATCAACAACAAACGACTATTACACTAAATTTCGAGAGTTCCGGCTACCTTTAAAGAAGGGACAAAAGAGGAAATTTTTGCCGGTAACAAAAGTGTTCAGAGACGTTACTGTACTTGGGGAAACAATATGCAACGTATCATTAACCAGTGAATCAAAAACTGTTATTTGTATGGTTTTCATTCGGCCCCATTTTCAGGTCGTAAATAGTTAGTTGCTTATACATTTCAAAGATAGACTATCTGGTCTAGTTTCACAAAATCGAGCTTCCGTTGTATGTTATATTTCGAAGATGGTTCGTTCAGCGCAAGTGTTGTTGAACAACGATGCCCAGGAAAGTACCTTGGAAAGAATAGCGAACAATTGGGAATTAGTTTATAATTTACCAGGTAACTTGTGTAGCCTTATAAACAGAATGAAGTGTGGGTGTCAACCAAATGAACCGGGGTGGATAGGCGGTAAAAGTGCAGATGACACTGACATGTATTAGAGTACACCACTGGCAAAGCCAGTGGGTGAACAGTGACCTTATCTCCTTCTTTACAAGACATAGCATAGAAACAGGTCACGTCATTTGCCCGAACTCGTTTGAAGTGTCACTGAGCAACCGAAATTCGGAATTGACCACGTTCATTAAAGAAACACCAGTCAATACTCGTCCTCACACTGTGTGTGTATGTAAACCGTCGAGTTGCAATGTGTACTTTAGAAATGACAATTCTTAAAATGCACAAATATCTAATCTGCTATACTAATTACAAGTAATACAGTTTCAAAGCGCAACTGTGGCGTTGGTGGATTCCTGCTTGAGTAGTCAATCCACCGGTTCATTTGGTGGATTCCGTGAAACAATGGGCTGGACCGACAATTGAGTCAAAATGTGAAATTTCCAACTCAGTTGGCAGAGCAATTGCAATGTCTGGGCATACAGTCTCTATCAACGGTTTGAATCCAGATGAAGTCGAGCATTTTTGCAATCCAGTTTCCTCTATATTATAAAACCTGTCACAAACTTATCAATAGAATACAGTGACTGACCGTTTTTACTGTCCTTATAACCTATACATGCTAACTTTTCACATCCGTGACCGGAGAGTTTAATTGAAACGTGAAAATTTCACGGTGTTTATTTTCTTTCGTGATTGTCGAATAACTAAACAGGTCCGAATCCTGACTTTCCACACCGCGTTGGGGTGTTTTTTTTTAAAGAAAATAACATTGTTTTTCAACACAGTGTACGAAACACTTCCATTTCACGGCCACGGGGCTGTCCACTTTTGGCTGAAAAGATATCAATCCTCTGATGTTGACTATCATGCATTTGACAGTCAGCGAGCACGAAGTTCGCCTTCTTAAATTTACCTTGCAACCATATGTTCTTTCAGTGAGCGGATTTGTACAATTTATTCTCCATAAAAGGACATATATCAGGAGTAGTTGTACACGACGTGCTGGGGTATGTCGTCGTGGTATTTACTAGGCAGTCAGTGCCGAAGGTCAGGATTGCTCACACACTCTTAGGATAACCCTGTCCATCCACCGGACCATTTGATGGGCACCGAACACAAAATGAAATGGTTGTATAACGGACTTCAGATGCGGAATTGCTAAGCACTTAACGTGGTCTAGTAGCCCAACCAAAAGAGTAAATATGGACTGAGGGTGTACGGTCTATTTCGTTGGTCCGGACGAAGCGTCTTCAATTTTCACGCATGTGATCACGATTGCTTAACAAATCGATCATAGTACTTACCAGTAAAATGTCAGGCTATATCACGTTATGTCGTTTAACAGCTGCAGTGTACGCATTACCAATACTCACGTAGACGATAGGTGGATCATACGTTTGAATTAGGTCAGATATTAAGTATTACACAATATTCATCTTGACCATCACTCACATTCGATCGCATTCAGATAGACTTTGCAGCCAGCCTCTTTCGAAAAGAAACACTAGACTCGAGTTTCACTCTCATTAGAGCTCGTCAGTAGTGCATATCTTTGCCACGACCGGGATTTGAACTCCAGCCATTCCAATCATGAGACAACCACGTTGACCACTGCGCCATTCACTTCACATTAGGCACGACTGAATGATCAGATCTGAACGCTCAACCACTCAGGTTGCCTGATCGTCTCGAGAGGAGACACAGTAACTGTCCTGTTAACTCTAATCGATTACATAATTGTGAGTTGTTGTAGGTTCCGTAATGAGCATGGCGAGGTGTTCGGTGTTTCACTGATGAGTAGTGAAGAATTGTGACAGCTACAAGACGAGCATTTAATACGAGGTTGTGTAATCAGATAGAAAGCCCGACTGATTGAGATCGAAATGCGACACAAGACATAAGGTAAGTTCTTGTCGGTAATGACCACAAACAGTTGTAAACGAATGCTTTCATCGAAGCATAAACCGAGTGCACTCACCTACCGCTGGCAAGCTCGCCTCATAAACAAAAGTGGTGTCAGAAGTGAATTCACTGTCCGAAGACAGACACAATTAGTGATCTCAAGTACGAAAGGAAGGTAAAACAAACGTTCCGACCCTTCAGATGACGTTTGTGAATCAGGGGATTATAGTCAAAAATGAATGGCATGCAAACCACAATGACACTTCAGAGTGTCTAATGTGAGATCGATGGAGCAGTGGCTAACACATTTTTCCCATGAAGGGGTGGTTGAAGTTTCAATCCCGGTCGAAGTACCGCTTATTGGCCTGGTGTGCCTCTTTGAAGGGGGCTGGCTGGAAATTCCAAATGAAATCGGAAACTGTGAACAATCGCAAGTGATGTATGCTTAAAATACCAACCTTTTGTTGCCTCATCTCCACAAAGTTATGTGTACAGTACGGTTGGCGGCATCCGATTCAAATTAGCCTGTCGCAGTGACCGAAGCTAAAGGACACCCGCGCTTAACCATCACCGCAATTGGCCTGCGCAGCACCACTTGTGGCTCCATCCACACACCACATATCCAGTGTACACTCGAAGGCATAGGACCTGTAGGTGTGCGAGTGGGGAACGTCCTATTTAACACACTGCCCGCCGACATACGCCGGTATCTCGCGGGCAATGAGTGAAATATTACAAATAAGTATTTAATTATCGTGAAAGTAAGTCTATACATTTTACTTTACTGCATCACGGTCTTCATTAAGTGGATGGATAATAATGTAAGGTGACAGCACATAATTCCTCTTATTGTTGCGGATTTCTTTCGAAAATTAGTTAACAGGGTTTGGGAGGCTACAAGTGTTGGAAATAGATTTCAATGAAGTCCCGGAATTTGGAAGGGCCAAAAAGGCGTTACCCGCGCGGGACCCCACCCTCACTGCCCGCCGTGAGTCTCACACCATTTTGCTACTTGGGGCAAACCACACGTGCCAAATTCGGATTACATCTTAAAACATCTACAGTTGGTACGCTACAAAGATCAGACGCTTATTCACACTGAACAGGATCGGTGTCCACCAGCATTCTGCCTGTAGCACAGTGGATAAGAGCACCGTTGGTTTTGGCCAGAACCAATGAATCCCACGCTCGGATCACTACAGGTGAAACTGAGCGCGATGGCAAAAGATTCGCCGAAAGGCTCGAACCACCACACTCAACCCCGCAGCTCTGCCACCTTGCTACCCATCCACGGCCAGTTGCCTGTACAGTGTCAGTCTCAATTCTTCCTGTGCCTACACCTCATTGATCAAATTATCATACTGTAGGTCCCCATTTATACCTCCACGTACTGTTTACATTACGTACTGTGCGAACACTCATATTGTTACATGTAACATACTTTGAATTGGTACTACGAACTCTGTTGTTTCTGTACCGCCTCGCTGGAATGCTTACGCTACCGTATTATTGACAGATATCTGCTGATAGTTAAATTCCGTGCTCGGAGTTCACTTGGTTATAAGTTGTATAATTTGCTAACCATCACTTATCTGTGTACAGAACCAGTTTTAAGCGAGTAAATCTTCAGTATTCTGCCCCTAATCCACAGGTTTACAGCTGCTCCGATAGACTGCGTATAACTGTGGATTCGGACGGATACTACAACCATTGTCTCGTAACACGGGAGTAGCCGGTTCGATTCCACATCTCTACCAGATGAATCTAAATAAGGGTGAAACTGGTCGTAGAGTGTTGATTAGAAAATAAGCGTTAGAAAGTGGTACTCAGTTCGTAAAATTTGAACATCTGGCATTCCGTTTAAGTTGCCGCCAAAATCTCAGAATTTGGTTGACGGGTTTACATACGCTCTCACGTCTCCGTACTGTTCACTAACCGTTTTACTGGTCAAATATTCGAAAACGCAAAGGCACTGATGGCATCAACTGGATAGGCGATGAGACTTTTTTCGACCAAAGTACCACGCTCATTAACAAGTCGAAAATTCAGACCAAGGACGACAGTTGCCATCATTCTCAACAACCACAGGTGTACTGATTCTAAACTGAGGGTACATTTTCTAAACACACTCGTTTTTTACTTAAGAGACACATGATGCAGCCGACGAGAGACAGTTCTACGCTGTGTTCACAAGACTGTACTGAACCATTCTACATAGCGACTGACACAACACGCGACCCGAGGAACATGGCTGGCATCTGCTAGCTTGTCTAACACAGTTGAGGGCAAAAGGATCAGCCCTACCCGATCTTATCTTCGCAGTGCAGTAGACAAAACATTACCATCATAAAAGTCAATTGTGTGGTCCACATCACACTGTACAGCGCATCAGGCTCAATACAATGAATGCTTTGTAAGAAGTGAAGCATTCCGGTAGAGAACAGACCAGTGAGTCACTCATAAAAGCCGACGATCAATATACATTGCATATATACAACAGTTTAAGGTTAATTCCACAAAAGAAACCGTAGGCAAGTTCAGTTATACAATAATGTTCGACGATGCTACTCTGAAAACGAAGCGTGTATCCACTTGGAATATTTGTCCCTCAATTTTTCGATGGAAGCAACAATTTGCGGAGTTTCGCCTTGGACTACGAAAAGGATATTCTCTACACCACAACATATCACTCCTATGGAGTAATGTGGCTATCGCAGAGATGGATGTAAAAGTATTGCTCAGCCTGCAGGCTTTTGAATGTTTCATTCCTGTTCATTCAACCAGCAAGCTGTAGCAAGTGAATTTCTACTAAACCCAACACACATGTTTGGGCACATCATATCCGATTGAGGAGTAAAAGCAAACTGACCTATTGAAATTTTAACAAGTAACCTAGCGAATCAAATTTGACGTAAGAAGGAGAATTCAGCAGTTCAGTGCAGCATCCGGAGTGACAACCACTGTTTAGAAATCGAGTTCATGTAGTCACCAGATCAGGTGCCGTCCATCATTGGTCCGTTTTTAGTTATTAAAAATAAGCTATTTAATAAGTAATGAGTAGTGTGCTTATGGAAGAATCCATTTAGCTAACACCGTGACAAATCCGTGTGGACTGAACGACTGACACCGGTGCAACTCCTTGACCATTTAAAAAAAAAGATTGCAACTGCACAAAAATACATGATCAATGAATGTGTAGGAGGTCCACAGCAAGAAACCACTGTGGTCGGGTTTTCCAGATGTGAACAGAACAGCTGGACAGCATGAAAATAAACTCTAACGAACAGTTTGTCAACACAAACCTCAGCCGTGGATAGGTCCGGAAAGTGGACACATCAAATTGTAAATGCGGAATAGGCTGTCACCGGGAATTAGGCCGGATGCAGAGGTAACATACAGGATAAAGAGGATCCAAAACGAACCAATGGCAAAAAACGGAAGAGGACGAACAAGAATAGTGTAACTCAAATGGATCACAGCACCGGGTAGAAAGAGAGTGAAGTACAGTACCACTCATTGAAGAGAGAAAACCTATTGAAACAGTGACCGTCTAGGCCGAATGATAGGAGCTGTGCGAACAGTCGATGGCATACAGGATACACGAAGTCCATTCGGCTTGGTTTCAGTTTTCGGAGCCACATTCTCTTGCATACTTCGCCGGAGTTCCCGTAGACCGGGAGAAAAATTCACATCAGCGGAAGTAGATTCATCCCACGGACGTCGAGAACAACTAGATGAACGGGTGATCGTGCCATGAGAACCAGGAAGCGACGAGCGCGTTACCGGCGTTTCCTGAGAGCTCATATGGTCGTTTGCACGAAGCATATCGCACCCTACCGAACTGGTATCATTTGAATCACTACCACCAAACAGATGTTGACGAAGAGCCACCACAGTCGAGGCACTTTGGCTGCTAACGGTGGTCGTGGAATCCACAATTTCGCTGAAACCAAAAGATTGAGCACGTGGAAAGAGGGGACGAATATTAAAAAAAATTGTTCCGGTCAATGGAAGCGGTCAGATATAAGTGGACATCAAACGTTACTGATTGTTACACAGCAGTGCTTGTCGCGTGCCAACAAGAGTGCCGACGGTAACACTGGGCATTATGTACAGCACGTCTAGTTGATGTGGAAAGATACCATCTTATGTTCGCGCTACATTGTGCACATTACAGTCAACCGATTTCTGTTCCACGTGTAAGTAACCTGGGTGAAAGGAAACGAAACCAACCGAACACATCATCCACCTGCGCCGGTTCGAATGATTAGACTGGTAAGCTTCACATGCAAATGGAATCAAGCTCATAGGAAGCGAGAAACATACTGCCAGAAGTTCAAGCGGCTGAAGTTTCAAAGGTATGTTACTGTCTAGGGAAAGAAGTATGATGGAATATTCGACACAAATGAATGTAACCGTAAAAGAAAAGTATTTTGCAAGACCAATTCAATCTCTTGCTAACTGCATAACTTGTAACACAAACAACACAAAGCTGATTGAAAGCGGGAAAATTTTCTGGCCAAAACACAAACAGATAGTACCTGAGTGTCTAATAAAACCACTGCAATCTCAGTGTCCAGGCTGAGTGCTTTTTGTGCACACAATTATGGTCGACAGTTAGCAACTAGTAAGGCTTCTACAAACTTCAACAATCGATAATTTCTATTGTGCTTAATCATAGTGAATGGTGACTTTGAATCCATGCAGCTGTCAGGCTTTGATAGTTTTTTTAATCGAAGACGATTTTGTAGGAATGTCCATCGTTTCGCGTGGTTGATAAGGTATAACTAAATGCTAGCAATTTTGGAGTACGTTCATTCATTTCTGTCCGTCGTCGTCTAGGAGCTCTGTCCATGCATGATTTGCCAACAGCAGTCGGTAAACCTAGAAATCATGTGACAGATAGAAACTGTACGAATACCTCAATTTATTGATAGCGTCGGTATGCCACACGTTGTGCGATCGATGGCAGTAAGACGAATGGACCGATCTCGCAGAATACTCATTCTTTATATAATACGATACAAAAAGTGGTAATAATGTTGACTGCTAATCGCATGGTTGTGGGTTAAGAAATCAGTTATAATGATCGTCAATGACTAGTTAGGCTCGGGCAATGCACATGCGAAGACGCGTGATAGTAAACATCGAAGACTACGTTCACTTACCATTACCAGTGAGCCGACTTGCGCGATCTACTCATCCTTAGCTTTCGTATCTCGTCTAAACACACTGGTATAACCCAAGAACGCACATGATTTACAGATCAACTCACTTGTTGCGTTCAACAAATTGGTCAAAAATTTGATATCCACCATCAAGTTCTTCACTTGGATCATCTAAAAGCAGTACGTGTGTATTTGCTTGCCAAACTGTATGTTCATGCTAGTGGTTTCGAGGACTGCTAGCAAATGGGTAAACCATTTGCTTCAAAACGATCAGGGTAGTGACACTGGACAAATTCAACTAACAAAACCAAATATACAGATTGAGTAGTACCGTCCGAATTCCAGCTTTCACTGGCAGCTGTGTTTCACAATCGTTTGCTCATACCTGACTCACTGGTTTGTTTAGGATCATTGCCACTGGGTGTTGCAGTTTTTTTAATCGTTGAGTGTAACGAGCAGTTGTCAACCGAGTGCAAGTGATCAGTGAGTGACGTTATTTGCACAGTTCTTTTAGGACGCATTATAGGCCTATTTTAATAAATGAAGGAAGTGAGAGAAAAACGGACAGTGCATTCTCCAACAGAAGCAAGAGGGTGAACAACAGATAACAAAAAAGAGCTCCCAGATGAAAGACAGCTAGCTCCATGACAATCAGTGATAAGGGATCACTTTTCAAAATCGTCAACGTGACCAGCAATATATCAGAAGTAGATGTAAGTAACCACAACACGAAACAGTTAATTAGCTGAGATGGCGAAGAAATGTGTTGAGGAATGTTAACGCCTCAATTTTGCCAGTCGCTTAGTGAAGAAAGTCTGGAAACATCAGGAGCACGGTAACAATGATTGAAAAGAAACTATGAGAATGGTGAGACAGAAGATCACGAGGCAGGTAGGCTGATAGCATATGTTACAGATTTTTATGTACACAACAGTGGCTTATTTCGAGAGCAAAAATTCACCGACCGCAACGAAGGAGTTGACTGTGTCGATGTTTGGATTAGTTACGGAGCTGTTCTCGCAATCTTTATTGTCATGCCCTGACGTACCTGTACGTCTAACAATATGGGCAAAAAAGACACTTCAATACAGAGTGAATAATGTATGTACGAACGTGCACGGCGTTTAGCAAACTGGGGTTCTCTACGTAGGTCCACATACACGATCGGCTATAATTTAGAGTCGGTTTGGCCGTATCACTCTCTCATCACCATTATGCACAGAGAGCAACACAACGGTGGTTCACACTAATGCTTAACTGTGACATAATCACGAAGAAAAAATCAAACCTTATTATAAGGGAGAAAAAAGAGGACGAGACCCAACTACTAAAGATACGTTTATATTCAAATATTCAACATTAAGGCGCATACACCTTACAAACAAATAACCAGGCTGTAGATGTGAGTAGAAACTAAACGGTGAAACGAGTGAGTATGCGTTAATTCAGTGGCATGCAAACCACGAGCAGTGACCCGCCTGAACCAGTAACCAAATATCAGTTTTCATGCCCCTATCTCCAGTAAAGTCACCGAGCAGAATCCAATTAAGTCATGAGGTTTTCAGTGCCCAACAAGCGGCTACATTTGATTTATTTTTGCTGTCACCAACTGATCACAAATAGTACACAAGTGAGATGGAACCGCAGGGAATGTTCGTACAGCATGGGCAAAGGATGAGTTGATTTTCTTGAAACATTACCTAGCTAATGAATCCTATGCAGTTTTATGATTCGGATGAACGAACTTATCATACTACCATGGTCAAAAACCTGACTCTAGAAATCTCAAGTGGCTCGGTAACACCTCTCGAGGTGAGCGGCCAGATCAGATGATCAAAGATCTCAATGTGTTTGTTACTCATGACCTTTTACAGTTGCAAAGCACAACTACCTTAACGGTGATCTAATAAACGGACTTTCAAGATTCCCTTGTGATGTAAAAATGTTCAAGTTGGAAAAGTCGATCCCAGGATTATAAGCACGAACTCCGACATAAGTTAGAAAACTACCATCACTTTTGAGGTAGGTTTTAAAACAAAGAAGTCGGTCAACAAACCCCACAATTAAATTACCAAATCTAACATCAACGTTAATGCCACAGTTTCGGAAAAACTTCCTACAGTTGGGCGCGGCACAACGCAGCTGGAAAGGCCAGAGAGAAGGGGAAAAACAAGCCAGCAACATTTGTCTTTTGGAAACTGAAAAACAGCAAAGGGTCTGAGTTTAGGTTGGTTGCCTCAGTTACCATGTGTCACAGTTATACAGAAACTGTACCTTTTTGTTCACTTACCCAGGAATAAATGTATGACCTGCTTCGAATGTGGATGGACGATTGACGAACACGTGCAGTGGAGCGAACGGCGAACGTTCAGGCTTGGTTAAAAACGGAAAGCTATCTACTGTGTTCCGGTTGCTCTGTTTTGTTGATGTGTCTACCGGGTCTGCAGTGAGTTTTGTCATTTGTGAACGCTTACGAAGCACAGATGGTTTGGGCTGTAACCGGCAAGCCGTCGGAATTAAGACATCAGAATCATGGAGACCAGACTGACTGTTGTGTTGGACTGTTGACTTTGAAACCGAAGTCAAGCGCAGTACTGGTGGACTTATTGAAGATGGGAGTGGAGAGATCTGCTTCCGTCGTTTACTGCAAATACGAACATAGAGATCGAGGACGATAGGAAGGACAAGGCAAGAAGTAACATGGCACAAAGGGAAAATAACAGACAAAAGTCCGAGAGAGAACGGACAGAGTACCGACCCGCTGTGACTACTTGTAACTGTTAGAAAATTGGGCAACTACTGTTTATCTACGACAGCAGCTACAATGACTAGTGGGGAACAATCAGAGCTAGAGGAGGGCGAAACGAGATAAGGAACCCGATGGTGAACCTCATTCCTATGTGCTGATGGGGTAAACGATATAAACACGGAGCGCACCCTCTTGGGTTTAAAAGTGCAAGTGTTAGGCTACGGCTACCAGAGGGGAAGTAACAGACTCATGAGTTTTGAAACCGCACACCCAGGTAAAAAAACGACAATCAGACAATAAGATTGTTAGACACACATAATACCGTTCCAACAACATACCTTAAGGAAGCCAAAACCGCTTCTGCTTCTAAACCATCACCACTGGACCGGTTGCTAAGTGTTCGCGGTGGGCTGATGATACCCACACTAGAGGTCGTGTTCGTTTCGTTGAGAAACTCTTCGCGTCCCAAAAACATAGCTTCCTCATCGAAAATTTGTGGAGACGCGGGAACAGTCCGCATGGAGGAGCAACCAGATAAATGACGAGTTCGTTGACGGTTCGCAGCAGTGCGGCGCCTCGGGGTGGTCAGGACAGCTTTGGGTGATCGCATGGAGATTTGTGGAGAAGACTGAACGCAACCGACATAGTCATCACGATTGAATTTATGTAGATGTGGACTAGCAATCGAGCCGGTTGCGGTCAGTGGCAATCTGGATGGTGGGCTAGTGTCTGGCTTGGGAATATCTGATACAAGGAAAACAACACACACGGTCGCCGAAGGGCAACAGATAATGAAAACGGGTGCTTCTTTACAAAAGAGTAACGTTGTTATAAAATTGCAGACGGTTGTTCGTCTGAAGCTATGCGACACATGTACGTAGGGGCCCGTTGACCAAGAAATTCATACGAACGCCTAATCAGGTTGAAAATACAGACTTTAATGAGTATGAGATATTCCTAGTCGGCAATTCGAATAAAAGACTGAGCAATTCCAATCAGAAACGTGCTTGTCGGGGTTCGAAAGAATAACTGTCCACGAAGCATCGTCACCACCATTAAAGACAGTAAAACGTCGGCGGCTCGCGCTGACGTTTAACTGCTACGTAACCATGAACAAAAAAGTAACTTCTGTCTAGGCAACTAAACTAAAGTGAGACGACTTAAACATCAACCATTTGAGCACTCAACATCAAGGTGATTACACCTTGCAAGCGAACAGCTGAGCTATAAAAGAAAGTATGGCATCGTGAGCAACACTCTATTAGGGCTCCCATCGCCTCGCATCATTAGGCGCATCTATTTCATAGACAGCACGGACAAACAACCACAACATTCAAATCGGTGAACCGGATTACCCACCACCTCATCCGGGAGACCAATTCGATCTACAGTGGTGAACTCGTTGGCGATCGCCTTCATTTCTCTACGCTAGGTCATCATCTGTCCACTTCGAACCTCACGCCAAACGGCAGATGCATCTGTAGTGTTCGGTGTAGAGGAAGACTAGTCAACACGAAATTGCAAGCACCAAAGTTCAGAAACAGCTTATCGATAATCTTCAGTTGACCCCTTCTAGCGATAATGACAGGTGAAAACTTCCGAGGAAGCAGTAATCTCACCTGGCAAGTGATCTTGTTTAAACAAACCACCCCCACGTCTCAACATACTACTTACCCAGATGTGTGGATGGGACTACGTCGTCCAATTACTTAAGGAGGGGCAAATCGTGACCAGTGCTTTGAAACCTGAAGTCAGATATGAGACAATGATGTTTACCTAAATATGCTAGCTAGATGTTAGCTAACCAATCGGATTACGCACAAAGCTTCTAGAATGTGGATGACCTCTTACCGTTTCCTCAAAGTCGTTTGTAACTTACGAATTCAGAGCCCTTCCATAACAATTTTAAACAGAGTGAGCAAATGCGTTTCCCGTGATTTCCCTTTTTGGTGCTGTTGGCTGGAAATTTCAGGGATTGGAGATCCCAGAGTCCCCATAGCGGAGTTTTGATCCCAACAGTTAACTATCGTTGCGGTTTCTCTGATACGAGTTAGTACCATAAAAAACGGAAGGATAGTGAAATATCACTCGTAGTGAATGGCGCGTTCCCAACTAGCTCACTTCCGAGGAATGTATTCCGTCACATTCATTCACACTACACATAATAATTTGCGTCAGAAGTCAATCTAACAATTCTTTGCAGAAAACCTCTCGCAGGCGTCCGCATGAACATAAAATACATTGTTTAGCAAAAACAATGTACAAGAAATCCGGCAGAGGTAGTGGACACCCGGGATGGACTTCACATGAGATAGTGAAGTGTGTGTGTGGAGGGTTAACAGAATCCAAATGTGAAATTCCTGAGCTCTCGATGTGGTCTTATAGCTGCTCAGCTGGTGAAGCGCTTGCAGCAATTGGGCATACTGTTTCTGTCGCTGTTTCGAATCCAGTCGAAGCTCTGGTGTTTCACAGCTGGGTGTCATCTAAAAAACAGTTTTATTGAAACACTGATGACAGTCAGCATTTGCATCGCCTAATTTCTTGTGTAGATAGCCATTTCGATCACACGCAAGTGAGTCTTGCGTTGGGTTCCCTCGAGCTTCAGAACGACAGTCGATCAACAATACACCACGTGATGTCTTAAACACACATATGTCGTAGGTATCACGAGAACACTGAACGATTGATTCAGTGGCCGATTTTTGGCGACGTCCTTGAGTGAAAACAATGTTAATCACCAACAGCATGGTGGCCGGCGCGACCCTGTTTACTGCGACCATTCCGGCCTAGACCTGAACAGCCTGACAACACTCAGACCTTGTACAACCTGATTCATTATATGGCAACAAGCACCTAGCGTTGTGAAAGTTGAAAAAGCTATAGGCGTATATCATGTTGAGCAGAAGATTGGAGTGGTAAGGTGTAATTATGTTTCAAACAGAGGGATGATCAAGGCATCGATGAATTCAAAGTCCACAATGAAGCGATGGATATAACATTTTATCGACAACCGATATGCAGAACGTAACACAGGAACCGGTCTCATCACACCAATTGGCCAT
Organism: Paragonimus westermani; assembly: GCA_008508345.1. Lineage (NCBI taxonomy): Eukaryota > Metazoa > Platyhelminthes > Trematoda > Plagiorchiida > Troglotrematidae > Paragonimus > Paragonimus westermani. Next base: position 38,468 of record QNGE01004556.1, read on the forward strand.
TTCGATAAGTCACTGGACGAAAGTATCTCCTTGAATGTATTGGCGAAGCAACTTAATCTATTGAAATCTACGTGATGAGTCAAAAGATGTGCCCCATCGTGATCTAATGTACACAATAACCAGTTCGATCTCATTAGATGTATATCAGCAGAAAGGAGCATGGTGTGCCCCGTTTTATATTGAGGTATGTTCCAACTAACCATCGTGAATGTTCCTCATTTGTTTCAGAGTTGCTTATTCTTTGTTCACACTTCGTGCCGTCACCATCATGAAAGATATCACCTCAATCTAGTTCATTAAAGCTTCACACCGTTCTGAATCTATCTTGAGTTATGTGGTCGAAACTTTCATTCCTCACCCAATTTGATGTACTCGCTAGCCGACAGTTGGAAACATGACATTCAACCTATCATAGCCGTGGCTGCTAGCGATTGACCTCGGGACGGGAGATTTATCATGCAATTCCTAGATCCAGACTAGCAAATGAGTGAGCACACGCTATTTTGGTCATCATGAATGCTCGCTTTGAACGAGCTGAACAACACCAAGACCGGCTAACAATGATGTTCCAATGGAAGGAGAGACACTCACCCCACCGACGATTAGCGCCTATGGCACCTCAAAGGAATAGACCCAGGTTGTGCGGTGTGGTTCATATGTGAACCAATAATTCATGAGGCCAGTGAAAAAAGTGTGGCGTACACTGCTTGCAAAAAGGATGCTTCTTACAATAGCTTACTATAGACAACAAACGTTAATATCGCAAATTTGTGACACGCAGTTAAGCATTAGTGTGAACCACTGGTGTATTGCTGTCTTTGATGATGATGATGTTGAAAGTACACAGTTTCCTGATTGACGGTAGGTGATACCCCACTGATGCGTTTCCGCTCTTGTATTCATGCTGCGCAGCTCAGGTGTTGGAAACAGAACAGACGGACTGGGTTCAAAGTGGTGAAGGACATACTCGCCTGTAGGATCGGTTTTTAGGATCTCACAGTTGTTCAAACGCGGTACCCAGTCAATCTGTGTCAAGCTCAACCAAATTGCGACCGAGCAATGGTGGGAAGAAGGTCAGCACATGTGATCGTCTACTTGATAAGCTGTACACGGTTAAATCAACTCCCTTAAAGTCATCTACTGATGGTGTCATCAGGACAGATTCAGTCAGGGTGGTCCAGATTGAGCATAACTTATCACTGAAACAATGTTGTTGTGGCTTCAGCGAATGACTTGAGATAACAAATCGTACCAAGCGCAAAAATACGTCTCAGGATGTGACGGTTGACGTGACAACCTATAGGTCAATGTAAGGTTACGTTTGATATGTCTACGGTACATGGAGAACCGACTTATTAAAAGCGTCAGAAACGTAAGAAAGCCAAAGAAGAGGTAGAGAGACACTTTGTTTTACGCTGTACTTTTTAAAACAGATAAACGAATTCTAACAAGAGCGGTCGATAAGCTTGAATAGTTGACTCAACGAGAAGGCATATCGGTAAGTTGAAACTCAAGACATAGTACTCCAGCTAGAAGGTCACACACAGCCAGTTTAGTTTGATAGGCCAGCAAGGCGCAGCTGGATGACAGACTCAGATCCTCGGGAAAATTCGTTCCCAGGCCTCGCTCGCATCGTTCGTCTCCTAAAATGTAATCAGCCAGCAACAAGTGATTAATGTGCATCACTTTATGACTACAGGGGTTAGATGGAAGCCGGTACGCTGTGGCTTGAAGATACAACGTGTTACGTACACTTTTAAACTTCTTCCTTTCAGTAATACTATTCGCTATCCACCACATTTTTGTATCATCGGAATACACCACGTTGAAAACTAACCAGCTATGTTAGTTACAGAATGAATGGTAGGAACAACAGGAGGTTCAGGATGGAACTGTGAGATACACCGTTAGTTGCAACGTGTGGTCCGAGGGCACCGCTAACCGTGGCATTGAAATGTCGGCTATACAAATTACCTGAGCCCCGGAAGTAAAATACCAGCGACACCATAAGGCAGAAGTCTCATACACAGAACTAAGTGACTAGCTCTATTAACCGCCATTGAAAACTACATAAAAATAACGCCTACTGACTAACCTCCATCCACAACTTCGGTCCATCACTCCTTCGCTTTAAGCACGTTTGCCACTCAATATGGGCTCTTTTGCAATCCATGTAGATTAGCAAGCAACAAAGTACGGTGTGCCACGCAAATACTAAACTGGCCGTCGAAGATGTCTTCTAAAACTACTGAGACAACAGATAGGAAGGCAACTAGCTTGCATCTGACAGGCTTGTTGTGAACTCCCCTTGGAAATGGGGATATGATGTAGACCTCCAAGGCTTACGAAAGCTTGCTTCGGTCCTGAGGATGACTGAACAGCTCACTTAATAGTCCTTCCAGCTTTTTAGGCTTCCTTTTGTTACTACTGGGAAAACAATCCTGGGCCAGATGATTTGTTATCAAGGAGTCCTTCTAACTATTGAAGCATGACAGGGTAGTGAGGTCAATAAAAGTATTATTCCACAGGGGCGATTGATATGTTCCTTTGGTTGTTAGACGCCAGCATGCAGAATTCCGAAAACATCAGCCATCTCTGGACTAGGGGCAGTGTCGTTACTTCCAGCACGTTGCTGCAGGATGGACTGCAACTGACCCATTAGTCTCAACAGGAGTTTGACGACGCAAAAGACTGACAGCCAAAGGAACCTGACTATTCGAATAAACCGTAAGTTGACAAAAAATCAAGATCCTCTCACAGGATCCAGATAGGCCAATCACCAATTACTTTTTTTCTACCGGCTACGAGCCTGATCGGAGGATATTGTAGATGAAGCCGCCGCCTACCACAAAAGTGAACTGGAAGAACCTAAGAGGAAAAACGTACTTAAAAGAATGAAGATGGATAAGACAAGATTAAAAATGGAACAGATGGGTGGACAACGGGATTCAAATGAAGGTTTAAAAACGGAGGAAAGCGAATTTGTAAGCTGAGCCTTACTTTTGAGAGGGGTTCCCGTTCGACCAACCGGGGACCGAATAGGTGATTTGAGGCCAGACTGTTCCGGGGAAACCATGTTTGCAAACAGATTGGAATTATGCCGGCGAAGCCCAGCGGGAATGCATAACAGACCACTGCTTGCATTGGGCTTCGGCCGGTCCGGAGTTGACAGCTTGCCTAATGGACTGTCAACACTGGTTTGACTTAGCGGTGGCACGGTGAACTGGCTCAGGCTCAGTTCCTCTTCTAGTTTACGTTGACGCCATCTTTCCGCGCGAGACATGGCTACTGAAAGACATCCAACCGTGAGGCGCACGTCGCTGTCCTGCGTCAATGTGTCAGGTGCGACCGGATCCGTGATTAAACTAGTCGCAGTCTGGCTGACAGAAGCGGATGGAGAGGTGGCATTTAAGCCCGATTCCTTAGCCTCCATATACAGCAGACTAGTAAGCATCGAGTTTGCGCGTCTTAAGCGTCGAAGTGGGCTGCCCAGCTCTTCCATCGGCTTGATTGGGGACTCTTCGACAATAATGGCCTGAAACAGAGAGCCGTATGAGCCAGCGTAAAAATGAGGAAGAGAAACGTTTATAGGCAGTAAGTTTGAATGAGTACGGTGAAATTTAACGAGGTAGACATCAAACAAGCAAAACGTCAACACAATACAAAAGTTGATTTATCATCAACAGTTGTGGGAAACAACTAAACCACAAGTATTAGCATCTCATTAAAAAGATGCACATCACCGGCTGAGAGTAATGTCCGGTAGCAACCTAGCTATGACGAAACTGAGCCAGAAAGGAGTCAACCCAATTTACAAGAAGACTCCATGCCCACGTTAAGTAGCAAGAACCTGGGCTTGGGAAACACAATTGAAGTGAGAGCGAGACCAAGATGACATTCAGAAACACCAGTAACTGTTGACGGATCACAAGCAAACCCAGTCATAAGGTTGCATCTATTACGTCAACAGATCCGATTAGCTACCATATCCAGCCGCGGATTGCATCGTGGGGGATAAACCTGACTTGCAGTGGCTAACCTATGGGAAATTATGCGCATCTAACTATGCTAACACCAGGCAACCGTGACACCAGCAAAGAGTAGGCAGCATCGAAGATGATTTCTTCGCACCTAAACACATGGTCAATAGTCGCGATCCACCAGCTGGTCAGGGAAAAATGTACGTATGCGTTATTGTCCCCATGTAAAGGTGATCACATAAAGGAAGGGGAGTTTTTTCGAGATACGAGACATGCTACAGCAGACGTGTTCTTTAGACTGGAACCACAAACAAAACAATTCATAAGGTTGAAATGCAGTCAAAAAGAAACCGCACAATGGTCCAGCTTGTTTGAGTACCGACTGTAGGGCACATCACTACAGCGAACTAAAAGCAGTTTTTGAAAAAAACTTAACACAATGATATGGTAAACTACACTATGAGTAACACTCACCAATCACATTCCATCAAATACTCATAGCGGCATGTGCTTGACGTTCACCGGTGATGACCTGTTGCTACTGTGAATGGTTCATTCGCAATGGTTTTGGCTTAGCATTTACTGCTGTACAAAAACATTCATGTTTTTTGTTAGCTATATTCTTTAGTTCAGTTTGAACAGTTTGTCCGTCTTTACCGTGTGATATCTTATCACTGCATGGTATGTACTGCTTCGAGAGAAAAGGCGAACAGTTTCGATGAAGCATCTAAATAAATCACGCGGACAGATTTATTTTAACGGTACTCACAAAACGACGTGAATTCATTTTAAACACAAAGAAGCATCAAACGTACATACTTGAGTTGACATGAAAACAGAAACGCTGGTTCTCAAGTGAACTGATAAACGTACAGAGTGAGTTACACAATGAATTCTGCTCACAACTAAACCTGTCATAAACGAAGATTAGTAGTTAATCCGTAGCCCTTTGTTCATTGTTGCTATCCATTGTTCCGTTATCCGCCATGTCGCTGACCGTTGTCCTATCAGTTACAGCAGAAAGTCAACGAGGGATTCGTTATAGCTATGAAGTCACCGAGGGAATTGAGGAGGAAATCACTTGGTCGCAAAAAAGTGCACGCGGGTTGGAAATGTCGAGAAACTTTTCGTCCAGATGCGAGAGTCCGTAACACCCATCTTGAGCTAACTATCCCATTTTGTCATCCTTACTCCGTGAAGAATATCCCTCGTACCGAGGAAGTACAATGCAGAACTACAAAACAGTTTGCGACATTATGTTTCCAACCTCACCTAGATAGGTTACACGAACTAGGACAGTTCCCAATGTGCTAGCAACACATCAGGGGTGGCTTGATTTTGGTCCATACGATTACCGAACACCCCCGACATTTCTTAGAAACAATTGTCCCTAGCGAAAATATCCAGCCCAAGGGTACCTCGCAAAGACTACAAAATCAAGTGATCCGGTTGATTTCCAGGGTACACTCTTTTAGCTTCCTGGTGTACCCGACCTGAAATTACCTACCAATCGATCGTAACTGCCTCATCAGTACTTGACTTCACATACTCGGGACATACAAACTGCGTTTGAGATAGCTTTGACATCAAAATCTTCTCGATAGAGTGAAGATACTCTCTCTGTGTGCGTTAGCCAGCTGTTGTCTTCTGTCAATTTCAGTGCGATCGTTCTATGCTTGATAGGTGGTCGTTGGGCCTCCATTCCATTTCTGCTCTGCAGTACTCGTTGCTGACCGTCTGTGACTGAAACAATCCTTTAACTTTTTTTTTTGCAGACCATTAGCTCTCTCTCAGTTTCCTTTAATCCGTACATTTCCTGTGATTCTCATGTGAACATGTGGCAGGCAAACCTGTTACAGTACCTCGTTGTGAAACTAAGCACTATATATATAAGGTTTGACGTGCGCGAGAAATCAAAGCTTTTCCTCGTATGTTCATTATAATGTACTTGTCGAAAGCATATTTGGGACAGATTATTTACGGATGTATGGTGAGTAGCCCGAAGTAAGATGAACCACACACCGTCCCAAAGTTTTCTGTCTCATGCCTTGCTTTTAGAAGACATCGTCAGAAGATAAAAGTGATAGGCACGACTCAGCACAAAGCGACCTCTCTTATGCAGGTCAATTGTGTCCAGCTTATCTCCATAACCCTCTTGTGTTCCATACCGTCTAATGCTATATAGACCATTCCCGTCAGTCTCGTGGAGCAACCTACTTAGGCTGCAAAACGCACTGACTGTCTGAGCATATTCTGATGCGTTATCCGGCTTGGCTAACCTGAGTCTTGAAGAGATTCTGCTCATCTCCTCGCATTTAATGTAATCAAACCATTCTACCAATACCGCAGACTTGTTCCGTCCAATCCACCGAGTCCTTGGTGTATGGCCAAAACCGAGACGGAAACAATCTTCCAACTTGCATCTTCGTTCTAAACGATCCCACATAAATTCAGGTGTACGTAAACGTTTGCAGCTTCCTCCAATCTGTGAATTTCCTATGAATCCCATAAATTTACTTGGCAGAATTCTGGAAAATTTAGTCACTTGATCATTTGGCTGCTTAAATGTGGTAGTCAGAAGACAAATTTTGGTATGAATTCATCTCTACATTCTCATCAGTCGTAAACATACGACTAGCATGAGAATAAAAACCAACGGACAAAAAACGCCTAGTTTCCTCTTACAGGTCATTTATCGACTACAGACCAGTCACCGCTGCGCCGTCATTTGCCGTGTTGATGGGCGCACAAATTTTAAAATATCATGAGGCCTTATTGCTTAGCCGTAAACAACTTGCTGTATGCGCTATGGCAGTATCTCAGCCCACACACAACCATGAATACTCAAAACCGACTAACTACTGATCTTCGTTTATAACGGGTTTAGTTGTGAGCAGAATTCATTGTGTAATTCAATCTGTACGTTTATTAGTTCACTTGAGAACCAGCGTTTCTGTTTTCATGTCAACCCAAGTATGTACGATTGATGCTTCTTTGTGTTTGTGGGCCATATGGCGCATAACGACCCACAAACATTCTCGAATCAGGAAATCGAAGGACAGACATCAAAAAAATAGTTGAGGTCACTAAGCTACCAACGAGCATAGTAGAATAAGGGCCGAACAGGTAAATAAATACCAAAGGTTACCCATCGACTGTTCACGATATTTCTGCTCCTCCTGATTGGATAGAATCGTATTCTCCATGAAGGATTCAGTCGTGGACTGAAAAAACGGATTCCTCTAGCATTCTTTTGCATGTGTCACTGGACCTACGAAGCCTAATTGTTGTAGTATTCTTTGCGAATGTGAATAACAAAGGTTTGTTGTAATGCGTATTTCATCGTTTATGTGGGTAATGGTCTCGCTGCCGTAAAGTAATACGGCCCTCACCGCTGTCTTATATACACGACCTTTAAGCTTCAGAGAAATACCTCTCTGTCGCCAGAGATGTCTCAAATTAGCGAATACCGCCCTAGCCTTAGAGATACGCGCTTCTATTTCATTCCCTACACCTCCACCGC